>JAEQBH010008819.1:0-129164 GCA_016808115.1 Tetrastigma voinierianum
GAATCCAACAACAAAGGGAGAATTCCATAATTATCTTGTTCCTTGTGGGTTTAACTAACCCACTTCAAGAAATCTAAGTTTAGATACCATTCTCTATAAACCCTGTGTAGATTTAGAGATAAGATAATCATCATAAAAACCCAAACCATGCCAAATCTCATAGAACCCATAATCAAGGTTAGTTTCCATACCTTACTTATCTCCTCCCTTCCTCTTCTTCTTTCTCCTCTTCTCTTTCTTTCTCTTTCTCCTCCTCTTCTCCTCTTCTCTTTCTTCCCTTCAATGCTTTGTTCCTCCCCAAAATGAGACCTCAATTTTGGTCTTTAAATCCCCATGTTTTGCTAAGGCCTTGTTTCTGGGCCTTCCAAAAACTCATTTTGGGAAGGATTTTCACCTGCATCTTGGTCCCCATTTCATTTCTATTCCAACTTTCTAATTGCCTGAACTTGCAACTTCATTTACATTTCCTTTTTTAAACATTTCATATATTAACCCTTGCTCCTTACTTTCTTTATGACCACTAGTTCCTCAAGTGGTAAATTACATATTTACCCTTGGCTTTATTATAAATTCCGTGTCTCTCGTTTTATAATTTCCTAATTTCATCTCCAGGATATTACAATGTAACACTTAGTGCTCTTATACGCCCCTTACATCATGTAATCGTACACTTCCACTTACACAAAATCCTCCCTCCTTATAAAATTTCGTCCTCGGGAATTAAAAACATTCAGACCTAAAGAGACAAGATGACGCCTCTTATCCGCCCTCATGCCCCATGCAGTTTCGATCGTATGACTCTCCACAATACCTTCACCAAATGCAATAGTCTTAATGGCAAGCAAAAACCTGCCCTCGATCAGCCTAGCATTTGCACCTGTCTCCTCTTCAGATAGTTGAGTTCTCCGCATTTCCACCGGTTGCTCGCCACCATCACGTGGAGCGGTTGGCATGACTTCATGAGCATAGAAACATGGAAAACATCATGAACCATTCAAGATGGCAACCTAATCGATATGCCACTCCAATCCTCTCAACAATTCAGATGGCCCAATATACCGCGGGACTCAGGATTTTAACAAGCCTCAAATCTTAGTACACCTTCCATGGAAAATCCACAAAAACACCATATCCCCTACCTCGAACTCTAGGTCCTCTACTGCGACATTGTTTGCATAACTTTCATTTGGCCTCAGGCACTCTCGCCTATCCCTTATAACTCCTTTGATCTTATCACAAGTCACTTGAACAATTTCCCGACCTACTAATTTCCTCTTTCACCTACTCGGTCCCAACAGACTGGAGTTCGACATTTCCGTCCATAAAGAGCCTCACAAGGGGTCATACCAATACTGACCTGATAACTGTTATTGTATGCAAACTCCATCAGTAGTGTTCCTTTAAGGTATGATACATCTTTGTACTTCCTTGACATAAAGATAAGCGAGGAAACGGCTTTCTCCATAATATCTCTCCTCACATCACCACTACATCCGGTACACATAACTCTCGGTCCCATGACCACGGTACCATCCTCTCTCAATGACAACCCCTCGCGTCTTAATTTACTTCACCTCTCAACTATATTATCCGTGATCCCCGAACTGGTTTCTAATCCTCGCCTATCAATACAGGACGTACATGAAATGTGGCTAATGTGCGTTCTAACTGCACCTGGGCTTCACACCCATGACCTCAATTTCTATGAGTCAAGATGCACGACTCACGTGGCATAGGGAACTCATGGGTCTTCTACTAAGAGCATTTGGTTACAACGCTGCTCGCCTTCCGTGATGATATTCACTGGTACATTCCATCCCCACCAAACCATCCATCTTCATGCCCGCTCAACAGAATATCGTCCCCAAACCGAAAATCCTGCTGTATCGAGATATAAGTATCGCTCCATATCCACAAGGCAAATATTACTAATACAACTAAGGTCGTGGTGTAGGATAATTTCACCATGCTTTCTTCAATCGCTTTCGTATGATATGTAATTACTTTGTCATTCTCAGATAATACACAACCTGGGGACCTCACTAGGCATCACACAAAGATCGCAAACCATCCCCCTCTTTCGCCCCTGATGCGGAGCAAGTACTAGAACCCGAGGTCAATCTCTTTCGCCCATCAAACTCGTGACAAGCCACTATAAAAACTGCTCTCTTTTCCTTTGTCAATCTTAGTCAGGTTGTGCGCTTATTCTTCTTCAGAAAATCCCTCAACGAACTTATTTGCGAATGCCCCCAAGCCAAACCCAGAAAACTCCTTATCCTCCGTGAACACTGTAGGGGGTTTCCAATTCAATATACTTCGACCGCTGATCCATCGAGACCCTCTCATAAATTATGTCCCAAGGCTGGCGACACTCGTCGAGTCAAACTGACACTTTACTATGCCATATTATAACCGATGTTCCCAAGTAATGTTTGCGTAACTATCCTCATGCTCCCGTGAGATGTTCTCCACCGCCCGACAGATCAATATATCCCCGTCAATAAACACGATAACAACCATCATAAGGTCAGCAATCCCTGTTTCATGAGATCCATAAAAAGCTACTGGGCATTCGTAAGTCCAAAATGGCACGATTAGAAACTCAAATGCCCGCGACCGTGGTTCACCGTCGCTGGGAACATCCTCATCAAGAAGTCTCAAATCTCATATCCAATTCACTCACTAAATCAAGGCTCATGACAACATTCAGTAAGCCTTACATCAAGCCATTAGCATCCTTAAAGTGAAAAACCCAATGTCCCTTCACCTTAGCAAAATTACATTTATATCTTAATCAATTCTTCTTTCTTAAAACATTAATTCTAACACATTCCATTAGGTACTTAATCACTTCCAATTGATTAAAACCAATGGAAAATCAACTTTCCATACTTCTCCTAAGATGGTCAAATCCCTACATGTCACACATTCATAATTTCATTTCTTCAATTTCTTTCCATTTTCTTTCAACAAATTATATCTGATTAATTCATCCAATGTCATTAATCTTACTTAAACTAAATCAAACCAATTATTTCCAATTAAACCTCTTTCGGTCTAACTTCATCCTTCATTTTCTTATTCAACTTTAATTCCATTAATTCCTTCAAGCATTTCAAGTATTGCCATTAAATCAATTAAAACCAATCAAACAACATCACTTCCATTAACATCCAAGGTTGACCTAAATTCGACAATCCCCTTATAATCTCTATTCTTTCTTTTTCAATTTCTAGCAAAATCCTCAACCTGAATCATGTCAATTTTGTGAATAGTTAAATATTAATATAACTCAATTGAAGGTTTAGAGCAATAATCCAGATAAACCCATAATCGCTTATCACTCCCTAACCCATCGCCGACCTACTCCGCTTTCTCGCTCCCTTGATCATATGTGCAGAGCCCGGATTTCAAACCATACCCTTCTGAGCTCCAACTCACTACTCTACTTACCCGGTCAGACTGCGGTGTGGTCACACGCCATCGCGGTCCAAATCTCTCGGACTAAAACTCTACAAAGAAACCCTCTCTTCAAGCCATGATATGACCTTAGGTTTTTCCATTTTATCTTTTATCATTGATTCAACTTTTCAAGAATGATATTTAACTTCACTTCTTGATACACATGACTTGTGGCGCTGAATAAGGACCTCATATCTCACAATTGATTGTGCAAGATTATACAAGATCATGCATTTTATATGTTAATTCATCATTAGAATCGCTCTTCAACTTTTTTTTTCAACAATCATTCACACTCATCTCTCGAAATAATCCATCTCCCATGTCCTCTAATTGCTCATCCCCGTTTGAACCCGAACATTATCATCTACGTTAGTTAGCAATGATTTTCAGTTACTCGACGAATAGACCCCATCTGATTTGAAGTCTCTGATTTTTGCATTACATTAATATTCCTCTCATAACATGATGAGCGCCGGGACCTTCACACATGCCTACAATTTCTTTCAACTTTTTATGATCTTTTCACCTCACACTATTCTCCTTATCCTCCAAATGTAATCTTGAAATTAAAGTCCAAGACTCCTTTGCTCTGGTAGACCTTCCAACTCAAAAGATCTAGTATTATTAACTATGTAAGAAACCCCAGATTTTGCGGTACTAATGCCCTCGTGAGCTCCTGCATGGTCGTCCCACTCCATCTACTTTCAGTGAATTAAAATTTAATTTGTCACAATGCATATATGATTTTAAATCACATAAATAATTTATGCAATTTTAAATAAAACATTAAATAACCATACGAAAATAAAATTTCCCTAAATCTTTATAAATATTTATTTTCAAAAATCTTGCTCGATACCACGCTGAAGGACCCACCTGATTAACCTCACGAACCCTAGGGGACTCCCGCGCACCTTAATGGATATAGAAATTTCTTTTCCTCAAAAACCATCAAATAAAATCCATCGAGCTAACCTCCTTTACAATCCTTCTTAACATATCTTTTGTAGGGAAAATAATGCGAAGCCTATGGTAAATTATTTTTCTTTCCAAATGCTTTTTGATTTTTTCGTGTAAAATCGTCTGAGTTTCCCCGCCGACCCTCCCACCCTACATTCCGGCGAAAAACATTTAAAAACACTTAATCTTCCACTCTTTTCCCACTTTTCAACTTCCTTGTTAGGACTCTCATCCATAACCTAATCAAATACAATATATACACATATACATAAATTCTCCATTTCAATATCAAACATTTCTCAAATCTTCAATTTACATTTTTTTTATCAAAGATTGAGCTGAATGATGGTTTAATGCCAAGTACTCATTTCAAAATATATCCATATATGCATATATACATGACAAATTATTCGACATATAAAATATACAACTATTTATACAATGCAAGCCACATGCGCCGCCTCCCGATGGCTCACTCCACCGTGAAGGACTTCACGGCGCACCCGTCTGTGATCCCAGTGTAAATATTTTTGGAAACATATGGAAAAGAATGAGCTAAAGGAGCCCAAAGGAGTACATTTTCATCAAAAATAAACATTTTCAGTATATATCAAAGCAATAAATACTTATACAATTAAAAATCCACTTTATACCTTAAGTATTTATGCTCAAACTTTTATAATAAATACTTATAGTATTAAAAATCAATTTAAGGCCTTAAACATTTATGCCTCAAACTTTCTTTTATTTCTTCTTTCTTTCTTTTCCGATGGAACCTGTGGGGAATAAAACACCGAACAAAACAATGCAATTGGACGGTGAGGGATAATCACATTCCAAATTATAACCACTGTCACAGAAACTCACGCTTGCATAGGGTTCCAAACATAAAGACTCATCACTGTAAGACATACTCTAGACACCTAATTCCCTCTCCCGCTTAGTAACCTATAACTTTACTCCTCTAAATCCTACACACGCTACACTCTCGGCCGATATCACCATAAATAGCTCAGGGGGTTTAGGTAACCATCGCAAACATTTCTTCAAAATACATTTATAAATACATTCTAAATCCTTTACTTTATCATTGAAACACATATGCATTATTTATACATGTTAAAACTTTCATAATACTTCTTTAACAGATACACAGACACATACATATAAATATATATTGATGCAAGATAAAACATTTCCATATGCCTTTAACATTTACATAACATTTCGATTAAACTTTCAGTTTAACATTAAAAACTCATTCACTTTTAAAAACTAAATTTTCAAATATCATTTTCACTACGCCACCTACCAATCCCGCTTGCTTCCCGTCGACCCCTGCTTTCCTGGCCCGACAGTCCTAATTTTCAAGAAAACCACAACTATACATTAATCATAAATTCCATTTTAATCCACCATACACATTCATTTAAAGCCAAATGAACAAATTACCCTTAAGCAATTAAAAACCCATTCATTTTTAAATAAATCTTTTCCAACAAATACTGAGACTTATGACTCAAAAATTATTCAAACGGTCTTCAAAATTTATGAAACTTCCATATCAGTCCTTATATATCCAATGACACTTTAATTTTTCAATTTGGTGCTCTTCTAAAGCCTCAACCATAAATACAATCTGCACAAACAGATGACTCAGCTTAAGAATAATCGCACATAGCCTACTTTGAAACATTTATGGGTAATTTTAATAAATTTGCTTAAACTCTTAAGATAAATTTTTTTCCCTAGAAGTCTATTTTAACCAGCACTGAATTACCTAAATCGAATCAGAAACAGCAAGTTATGGTCAAATTATTTAATAATGGTCAAACAGAAAACAGAGCATTTCTGCAATGAGAACCAGACAGTGGCTGCACATGGCCCTATTTTGGAGTAAATTTTGGGGCAATTTAGGGTTGCTAATTTGCATACACTTTCTTCACAGCATTTTCTCCTAGTCTATTTTACCCAGACTTAATCACTCAAATCAACTGAAACATGTTATGATCAAAATGATGAAAACTGGTCGGAATCAGAAAACAGGCATTTCTGTACTGAGATCATGTCTGCAGTCGATCTGTAATGTGGGCTTTTATGCATTTTTTTTTTTCCATATTTTCCCATCCAATTCAACTCTATAATCCATATACACTTAAAAACCATTTCATTTTCATCTTGACATCTCTATTTTACACAATCTGATCTTTTCATTACATGTGTATCTTCAAAAAACTTTTCCCGAATTATTTCCAACAACCTACAAATATGGGTTATAACCCATACACAAAGATTTGTTAGGGCTTTGTTTCTAACCCTAACCCACTTTCCATTTAACCATGAATCCAACAACAAAGAGAATCTAATAATTATCTTGTTCTGTGGGTTTAACCAACCTTAATTTCAAGAAATCTAAGTTTAGGATAACATCTTATAAAAACTAGATTTAGAGATAAGATAATCATCATAAAACCCAAAAATCCATGCCAAATCTCATAGAACCGTATACTCAAGGTTGGGCTTCATAATTCTCCATTTGATCTCCCTCCTTCTTCTCTCTTCTTCTTCCCTCTTCCTCTTCTTCTTTCCCTTTCACGTTTTGTTCTCCTCCCAAAATGAGACCAATTCTTTTGGTCTTTAAATCCCATGTTTTGCCAAGGCCTTGTTTCCGCTTCCAAACCATTTTTTGGGCGACTTTCTAATTGCATCTGGTCCCCATTTCTCATCTATTTCTATTCCAACTTTCTAATTGCCTTGAATCCAGGTATAACTTCTTCTATTTACATTTTTAAACATTTGTTATATTAACTCACTTTACTTTATGACCACTAGTCTTCATGTGTAAAATTACATATTTAATTCTTGGCTTTATTATAAATTCCGGCCCCCTCGCTTTATACTTCCCTAATTTATCTCCGTGATATTACAACAAATACGAGTGCTCTTATACGCCTACAAAGATTGCCATCAGACACTCTCCTGGATCTGGGAGCATATAAGAAGCCTCCGAAAGGCTGATGAAGTGGGCCATAGAGCTAAGCGAGTTCGACATCAGGTACAAGCCGAAGACTGCAATGAAAGGACAGCTCTTAGCCGACTTCGTCATGGAATTCACTCCGACAGAGCTTGCTCACACTCATGAAAAGTACGACCTTCCAATTTGGAAACTCTCCGTAGACGGAGCCTCAAATGCACAAGGAAGCTTTATGCTCCACCCTAACCTCACCCAAGGGATGACATTGAATACGCACTTAGATTTGGGTTCCATGCTTCCAACAACCAAGACTTAGTACGAGGTCGTGATAGCCAGAAATGCTCCAACCTCGCCCATTCATTAGAAGTCGACCAGCTGGAGGTACACAGTGACTCTCAACTGGTGGTCAGACAAATAGAAGATGCCTACGAGGCCAAAAGTGAGACGATGATTCTATACCTCCAAAAGGTCTGCGATCTATTAAAGAAATTTGTGTTGGTTCAGATCAAACATGTCCCCATAACAGAGAATTCCCACGCCTCAGAAGTCGGGCCACGGCCACAAGAAGACTCGGCAAGTCAACGCCATCGAATACTGGTCAACCCCATCGATCCTTATAACATGACGGTCGCCCTGGTAGAGTCCGTGCCGAGCTGGATGGACCCCATATGGAATTATATAATAGATGGAACGCCACCATTGATGAGCCCACCGCCCGCACACAGCCACGCCGTCAGAGTCGCACTCACCGCTACATTGCCATTCTGGCCACCTCGCCACTGGCCAGAACGCCACCATCGACGAGCTCACCTCCTCCGCACAGCCACGCCGTCGTGGAGTCGACCAGCTCGTGTTACATTGCCACTTGGCCATCACCACTACCGAACACACCCATCGACAGCCCACCGCCTCCGCCACGCCGCTCGCGAGTCGACCGTACCAGCTACATCGCCACCGACTACATCACCACCCTACCGAACGCCCACCCATCAAGAGCCCACCGCCCGCGACAGCCACGCCGGCTCGTGATCGACCACCAGCTACATTGCCACCGCCCACATCGCCACTACCGAACGCCACAATTGACGAGCCCACCTAATTCCGAACAGCCACGCCGCCTCTCGCTGAGTCGAGCCTGTGCCACTGCCACTCTAGCCATCGCCACTCAAAGAACTCACACTGACGAGCTCTTCCTCTCAGATTACCCTGACGAGCTCTACTCAACTAATCACATTGACGAGCTCTTCCTCTCAAGTCACTCAGGCGAGCTCTACTCAGCAATTCACTCTGACGAGCTCTTCCTCTCAATTCACGTGGACGAGCCCCGCCAACAACCTACATTAACGTTCCTTCCTCCTCAGCTCACCAGCGAGCCCCACTAAGCAATTCACTGACGAGCCTTCCTCTCAATCTCACGTGACGAGCTCCCGCTAATAACTCACATTGACGAGCCTTCCTCCCCGGTCACCCGACGAGCCCCACTAACAATCCACTCGACAGCTCCTTCCTCCTCAATCCACGCGGACGAGCCCCGCCAACAAAATCACACTGACCGAGCCTTCCTCTCAAGTCACCAGCGAGCTCCACTCGCACCACTCCGACGAGCCTTCCTCCTCAATCCACGTGACGAGCTCCCGCCAACAATCCACATTGACGAGCCTTCCCTCCCCAGTCACCTGTGCGAGCTCTACTCAACTAATCACATTGACGAGCTCTTCCTCTCAGATCACTCGGACGAGCTCTATACAACCATTCACTCGACGAGCCTTCCTCCTGCACCACCTCGGACGGTCACCCCGCATCCACATCGACGAGCTCTCCCATCAGCTCGCCACTCCTGACGAGCCCCACACAAAGAATTCATTGATCTAGCCCTTCCTCCCGTGATCACCCCTGACGAGCTCTATACAACCATCCACTCCTGACGAAGCTCTTCCCATCACCACTCGCACGAGCCTTACACAGCCATTAGCCTCGCATTACTGACAAGCTCTTCCCATCAGCTCACCCTGGGACGAGCTCCAATAATAAGAATTCACACCGACGAAGCTCTTCCCATCACCACTGACGAAATTCTTACACAAAGACCACATTGACAAGCTCTTCCTCTCGCATCACCTCGGACGAGTTCTATAGCCAACCTTATTCACCTCCGACTCTTCCTCTCAGATCACCTGACGAGCCCTACTCAACTATTCAATTAAATTCGAGCCCTTCCTCTCGCCCTTCACATGACAAGCTCAGCGCCATTCACATTGACAACCCTTTCTAGAGATAGGGCCATGCAGCCTCTACGAGACTCCAAACCCTTCTCCATGTGCTGAGCAATGAGTCAACCATTCGAATTGACGTCCCATCAAAGCGCAAGTCACGCAGCCTCAAGGAATCATCGCCACTGTAAATCAACGTATCGGCCCTCGCAAGCTCATCTTGACGACCTCACCATTCCACACACGCCACGCGGCATAAGGGCTCGTCTCGGCTCAACAGAATAGCCCACGCAGCCTCAACGGCCTAGTTTGACAAGTTTGTCCGCTCAACTCCGCACTCTTCGCCCGTATCGCCTAAAAGGAGAGCATGGAATGCACCCTGTACACAAACAACAAAAAAAAAAAAAAGGGAATGAATATTTATCAAGTGGATATTATGTCTCCTGCCCAAGCCCAACAAAACAAACAAGCATACATGGAAGGAAAGATGAAAGTCAAAAGCAATATAGACGTTCAAGGACTTAGACGCCAAGCAAGAGGAATCAGACGGAGAAGGCGGAAGTCACCCGCGGGGAGCGCTGATCTCGAGACACCTGCAGAGGAAGACTCCTCCGCCTCCCTCGTCACCGGAAGATCAAGTTGAAATCTAAATCGCATAAGCACTAATTTCCTTTACCGGAAGGCGAGCCACCCAGAAGGCTTCCACGAGCCGCCCGGCTCGGGTCCCTCGCCTCCGATAACTTCGTCTCTCCGCTCCACCAAGGAAATCTACGAAGATCCCTACGCAACTGGGTGACACCTCCTTCAGCCACCCGCCAAGCTCGCAAATGAGGCTCCTGACGAGCCACTTAGCAGCCGCTTGGCCTTGAAGCTTCACGGGCGAGCTATATCTAGTCACAAGCAAGCTTATCGCCCGCTCGCTTTATTAATCACAAGGCAAATTTTCCTCGAGACTCGTGCGCTAATTCCTGATGAGATAAGTTCTCCCTAACCGCTTCAAGCTCATCGGGCCACCGGTAATCCCATCCCGGCTACAAATGTCGCCTCGCAAAACTCTCACCCCGCACGTAACCTCCGGGCTCGCTCAACCGCTTATCAGCGCCCGAACTTTCAGTTTTCACTTTCCGCTCTGAGCCCGCCGATATAGTGTGTTTTTAAATCTGATGGTTTCTCGCTCTTCGCAAGACGTGACTCATCCTTGTAGCTTAGTCCGTCAAGTAAGAGAAGCAAATTCTTCACCTTATAAATCTCGAGCAATCTTCACATGTTATTTAGCTCGCCTTTCAGCCAAACCTTTCAAACGAGTAGCTAAGCACATCAAACACGAGTCAACATCCTATGCGGTTAGTGCTAGATAGGACATAACGAGACAATGTGAGACTTACCGAGGCAACACCTTGAAGAGACAGAGCCAAAGCCTCGTCGACAGGCAACGCTTTCGACCTCTCAAGATCGAACTCTTGAACGACGACATCAAGGCCACAAGAGCCCTACGCCACAGCAAAGTGAACTCCCCATCCCCACCCGGTTCTTCGACCCGGAGCCTCTTCTTCAACCTCCACCCGGGCCGAGGCTGACCGACGCCCCGCCGCTGGACTCGCACTCGTGATGGCGCAACCGCCAACCCACGTTCGAGGGTCCGCCTAAGAGATCTTTCGCCTCCGCAATGTGACGCAGGGCCTGAGCTCAAACTATAAGACACCTCGTCGCAAAGTAACAGAATTCCGCCCGGAATTTTTGGAAGCAGAATCAGATCGAGAAGACGAAGATACCCCCAATCTTGGAACCTTGGCCGAAGCAGGCCTATCTCTATCAGTGAAGCCCGATTTTTTCCGCTTCACACTTCGAGGCTTCCGAGATAATGCCTCCAGCTGAACCAAAACCTCTCCCCGGGTGGGAGTGGATGCAAAAGGACCAACGGGAGAGACTTTCTTGGATGGAGGAGGCGAGGGCCTCAGAGCAACAGGGCGAGCAGGCTTCCAATTCGAGGGACCAGCAATGTCCGATTTAATTAGCTCCGCAGAGGGGCATGGAGCATTCGCCAATCTCACACTACAAAGATCATCCCCAGCCAGATCAATCCGAGCACTCGGGTAACAAGGGACACGCAATCGTAAATATTCGACAACCTCACAAGCTTGTTCCAAAAAACGACTACGTATATTTCACAGGATTCTGGTATCCGGTACAATGGAAAGCCTGCTAGTCATCTTTGTCGAGGAGGCCTATTCCCAACCTCGACTCATTTAACAAAGCAACGACCCTCCATGACCCATGGTAGTTAAGTGAGACTCAAATTACCAAAGGAGATCCAGACTCGCAGAAAATAAAGGAAGCTCCTGTGAGATCCTGAGTAAAAGATAAAACAGCAAAGCTTATACTGGGAACACCGAGTCCTCAGATCCCTAAAAAGACCAATAGATTCAACTAAAATACCCCCAAACTGCTAGCGAGTTGGGAGGGGCAGACGTTAAAATGTTGTAAAACCCCTTTTATGAAGGGGTGCAAAGGAAAACGAAGACCATTCTCAAAGGCGACTTCGAAGAAGCACACCATTTTTGGTACAGGAACTACGTAAAAAGTCAAAACATCAGGGGACCACACCCGAACATCAAAAGGAGGTCGGAAACGTTCGGCGAAAGTAGCCCCATATGAAGGACCGACCTTGCTGGGCCCCACGTTTTTAGCATGCCGAACGGCGAGGTCGAGGTAATCAGATCCCTTGGGATATTCAATCAGGCTCACTTTACCCTCAACAGTGGGAAGAGGAGGTGCCCCAGAGCATCTCTGAAGTTCGACCGCACCGAAGCTGGCCGGTAACATTCCTAAATCACTAACATCGCTTATAACCGGAGGGTCACCACCAATCCTCAAAGAAGAAGAACGACCCGGACCCATGGCAAAGGCAAGCGACAAGAAACAAAATCCGATCGACTAAACCCTAACGTTTCGTCGTACCAATCGAAAAGAAATCGAAATGATACAGACAATAACGAACTCCGGCAGGCAAGGATAAAGGCTAACATAAAAGGATCGCAGACGTAAGATTAAGAAAGCAAAGGGTCTGGAAGTCAAGGCGCACAAGACGAAAGATATCCACGAAAGAAACAAAAGAACCGGGAGGAGTGGATAAATGAGCCAAAACCTAAGGAGCCACCATTATCACAAGACATAAGACGAGACAAAGGCCTTAACTAACCCAAACTCAACGCACACGTGAAACCGCAACCGATACGAGAGGAATTACGTACCTCGCCACGCCAACGCACACAAAGGGTCGGGGGCAATCATGGGTTTGTGTGGGTCAGCTCGTGCCCACTAAGCCCAAAGAAGTGATGCGCCTAGCACAACACTCGCCCCCAACACGCCAAAACGAAGGCCCAGCGGCCAGTTCATATCCAACGAATCGATCATACACCGCCCATGCGTAGTAATAGAATGACCCCTAATAAGATATTATCCCCGCGATCCGTAACCGCCAAACCTTATCAATAAGAAAGGGAAAATAATAATGCATCATCGCCACCGGATCTTCCCAATAAGGAAGGAGGATTATCTCAAACAAACAGCTCCTTCTAAATCCTGTACCGAATCAGATATCGACAGAAATAAGAAATATCCCATCCAATGGGATACGAATCCTAATCACCATCCAACTGGTAAACATCTACTATAAATACTAGTCCACCCCATCGGTGAAAGGTACGTCAACACATTCGCCTTGCGCCCCTCTCTTGCCTTCGTAAGAAAACCGACTTAAGATCTGAGCGCCACCCGCACCGCCCGCCGAATCTTTTATTTTCTCTCTTTTGTTCTGCAGGAGTGCGCCACATACTGAGCACTGCCACCCATACGATCCTCGCTTTCAATCCAAATGATCCAGACGCCAAAGATCCCAAATTTAAACGATCCGAGTCCGCCCAGCCGACCCCACACGCCCAACACCCCGGGGCCCCGCAAAAAGACATCATCACCATGCATATAGTTTCCACGCAATAACCGCATAATCATAATTTCATACATCATTCCATGTATATGTCCTAATGCAATTGAAATACAAATCAAGCAATCAAAACATGCAACAATGACGATCTCAAAAGGGTAAATACAAATTTCAGACACTTATCACATTACTAGAAAATTTTCACATACCACTAATGCATTTTTAGTAAACGCACATAAATATTTCATATATTAAATCATACACAATCAAATAGATAGATGCTTCTATACTTGATATTCTCAGAAGTTCTCAAGGTTTTATGAGTTGCTACGCATTTTATTTTGATTTTTGGTAATCATATTAATCTTGAGAGCAATGACTTAAAGGAGCAAAGTTGAGGATTGGAAGCACAAAAGTCTGCTGGGGCACTATGGGTGTGCAACTGTGTCGAGCAATGGCACCCCGGCACTTGAATCCTAGAATGAATAGCAAGGGTGCGCCCTAATGCTTGAACAATAGCACCCTAACGCTTGAATCAACAAGAGGATAAAATGTATGCGACCTATCACTACCAACAATGGCACCTTAGCATTTTCACGGACTCCTCAAGCCCAAAATTTTCCAAATTGCCTTTTGTGCCTTCTCCATAAGAGAGGATAATATAAATAGAAGTTGTTAGGGTTTCAAAAGGGCTTTTTGGGTGGAACAACTGTTGTTCTCTATTTTTGCAGAGAGAAGGAGAAGAGAAGATTTACTATATCTCGTAGTTCTTTCTCTTTCTCTCATTATGACTCTCTTACATATATGTTTTTATTCAATTTATGATGTTTTAGATTTTATTTCTGTGGCTAGGATGGGCTAGATTATGAATGTTTGAATTTTATCTAGTTTAAATTGATTGATGTTTTAGTCCATATCTATATTGGAGCATTTCATTCTTTCCTCATAATGCTTGTGGTAATTGGCCATTATTCACATGATTTGTGATTCAATTTGAGATCAAGAAGTTTAAGGATTGAATTCAACTTTGAATGATATAAATTATGAAGGATTATCAGCTGAGAGATATTTCTATGAGATTATATGGTTTATGATTTATGCTTAATATATGTAGATTCATAGTTATCATGTAGATGTTGTTAAGTTATCTATTGGAATATGTTATTGATGCTTAAGAAAGATTAATAATGACATTTCATAAATCCATCATCAATATAGGGTATAAACATTGGATTAATTAAACTAGGTGATTGAAATTGAATTGGATTCTCGTGAAATTCCAGATTCAAGAGCTTCCATACATTGAAGTTTTCATTCATTTGTATAACTTCTAGTGTATCCATTTAGGTTAATTAAATTTATTCAATTCTTCATTTTTATTTATTCAAATAAAATCGAGTTAGATTAATTTCGTGACTTGATAGAAACTATCTCTATG
Source organism: Tetrastigma voinierianum (assembly GCA_016808115.1). Taxonomy (NCBI): domain Eukaryota; kingdom Viridiplantae; phylum Streptophyta; class Magnoliopsida; order Vitales; family Vitaceae; genus Tetrastigma; species Tetrastigma voinierianum. The sequence goes on from JAEQBH010008819.1 coordinate 14,991, forward strand.
GGACGATAATTACATTGGATCACCATCCTATTACTTGTTAGACGACGTCAAAGACTTGCACTTAGTTTTCACTATGTGTATGTTACTAACTAGGAAACTTCCTCAAATGAGAGTCAATATTTTGGCAATTCTTTATAAAATACATATTTTATATTAAAACTACTTGTTTAGAATTTATTCACTCTCCAAATTATTTTTACCTTATACAAAGAGAAAGAATAAGTTAAATTTTTTTAAAATATATTGCATTTAGTTAAGTACCTATTTCCCTGCTTCCATGACTCTACCTATTCATTCAACTTTCCATCTTTCATCAATACATGAACCTAAAGAAAAAGTGATGACAAAATAAATATTGTATCTCGTTTAGTTAGAATATATATAATAAGTCTCATAACAACTAAAATTTTCCATTAGAACAAACAAATGAACCGTTATAAGAACAAACAAATGCATAAAAGATTCATATATAATTTAAATAAACATCACACCAAATGCATAATCTGCTTAATTAGAGATTCTAAAAAACTTTTAACGATTAATAGATTGTGCTTCAAGTTGGATGAAAAAGCTCACAAGAGCATCGACTTAGGTATTCAAATGTACTAAAAACTTTCTAAAATCAAGTATGATGCTCGATATGAAGCTCTTTTGTATTTAACAAACAAGAGAAATATTTATATCACCAAAGTAACCCAATGTTTGGTTTATAGAAAGTGAAGAAAAGAAACAAAAACTAATGAAAAATGATTTCTAATGTTTAGTTTCACCATGAAAATATAAAGATAAAAGAAATTAAAATTCTTAAAATTTTGTCTATTTTAAAATTATTTAATTTTTATAAATAGAAAGAATAAGTAAAATGATTTTGAAGCAAATATATGCTGAATTATAAATTTTGAATATATTTTTTATTTTCTTTCCTATTTTATTCCTCTTTACTTTCTTTATCTTGCATTTTCTTCCAAATTTTCTAGGAATAAAGAATGGCCTTTATAGAAACAAAATTATCGAATAAAGAGCAAGAAACAAATGGCATGAAACCTAATTAGATAAGCAATCTCACAAATTCCTATCCATGGTTCTCTATGACTACTACTGTGAATCAATCAACATCGACACTTTTAAGGATACCTTGAAAGATACGAAAAACAAAAACATTGTGATATATACATATTATACAATAATATTTATAAAACCATTCATTATGAAAGGTCAAAATTCCAAGCAAACTAGAAATTTAAAGAGGTTTAAAGAATTAGCGTGAATGCTTTAAATGTTATAAGAAAATAATTTCTCAAAAATACTAATATTTTAAGTCCTAATAATTTTATAATGAAAATGAAAGGAAATTTAAATAAAAATTATAAGAAACATTACTACATATATATATATATATATATATATATATATATATATATATATATATATATGTTTATGAACTTTTCTATAACTCTATTGCATTCCAAAGGAATAAAAATCAATAATCTAATTGGTTTTTGTAGTTTTTTTCCCAATAATCAATAGAAGTGGGATCACACTTAGTCATTTAATTTTGAATTATCTACTATTTGCAACATAAATTTGTGAATAGACTAATCATAAGTGGTAGTTTATAGCAAATGACTATTTCTTAAGAGATTTTAACTTAACTAGAAGTTTTGTTTTTAGCACCCACCCCATCCTCTCCTCTCTCATTTGGAATTTGTGATTTCTTTTCGTTCCTTCTTTTCAACCCATAGAAAGAAGGGACATGGTTTTTTGGCTTTTACTTGAAACCAGAACCCCAGAAATCCAAGATTCAGATAAAGTATAAAATGTAAATTTCTATTAAAATCCCAATTTTCTAGATTCTGATAATTAAATGTACCGTTGAACTCGCCTTCGTGAATTTATCACCACGCGAATTTCTAGATTCGAGGTGGCCTGGATTTCACGCTTTTCGAGGCGTGTCTGATGACACATGGCAGCAGCAGGCTGCCACAATTACAGGCGACATTCGCATGTATGAGTATCACAATTGCTTGGCACGTAAAAAAGGAATCCTACGCTCACATTGGCCACGTATTTAATGCACACGCCAATGGGGCTTAAGAAAATGAAGAATAAATATGGTACCACACGTCACGGGACTCGAGGGAAAGTGAGAGGAAATTGCCTCCTTCGACCATACGGTCAATTCATCCAATGTGAGAGAACACTAAAAGATGAGAAACAAAAGAACAGATTTAGTGCTATAGTGCCGAAGTTAAAAGCAAAAAGGGAAGAGAGGGAACGATTCCCAGAGAGAAAATGGAGGAAAAGCCGAGAAAGGAGGAAAGGAAAATAGAGATTTTCTCCTGGTTGCAAGGCCGACGTCTCGAAAGTTCAGGACTAGTTGGTGCACGCAAAGGGGATCTAATGGTGGACACCAAAAAGTCGATTTAATAAACTCCAAGAGTGCAGGATATTTCTCATTGTTTACTTTTAGCCCAAAGGCTTTATATGGAAGTTGCATGAGGCCATGAGGAGCATGTGAATTAGTCCCAAGCCTGGGACTAAGGTATGGATTTCATGACCTGGCCAGATGACTGTGGAGTTAGAAAGAACTAGAAACCCGTTTCTTTAGGTATTATGGGTTGTCGATGTATGGAAGTTTGGAAACCAAACTCGTTCATGTTTGTGAAGCGGCCGGAGGTACCTGAATGGTCCCAAGTCAAACTCTTGTTGTGTGTTGGTGGCTTGCTTCGAATAACATGCTAAGTGGAATTGTGATATTGGAGTGGCTGCTTTTGATGTATTAATATGTTTTGTATGGAGGCATTATATGTATCAATTATAATTATCCATGGTGTGTATATGTTTCATGTATGCTCATTCATGCATGTAACATGGCAGCCATTCTATGATCATGCATTTATATGCAACGGTCACATCGTGACGTCGAAAGTGCGGTGTAAGGTTTATTCATCAATGTTGAGGAGTGGGTCGTGAACTCTGGAAAAATGGGATAAAGTCCATGAGATTCACTATGTAAATGATCAAATAAATTACATGGCTCATGGAGGTTAGTAGATCCTCTGCAGGAAAGTCCTACGCTTATTCACTGCTAGACAATGAATCCCGACGATGTAAGTTCGTGAAAATGTTGAAAAAGGCGTAAGGCTCCCACTATAAACCCCGAAATCCGTGGGCCCATAAAATAAAGGAAAAGAATCAAAACTTGCTTTGATAAATAAATCGAGGGTTTTCCAATGGTTTAGTCAGGTGTGTGGACCGGGTTTTATTTCACATTTGGCACCTGTGTGAGGAGCCTACAGACTCAAAGCATGAGCATGTGCTGCATCTCACATGATATAGACATTTCCATATAGAAAATAATTGTATGGAATGTGATTGATTGTTTATATATACCATTGCATATGCATTTTAGGTGGGGAGAACTTTAGAAAAATTTTCTACCGGGCTTTGCTCACTCCCGCTGTGGGACCCCCTTTCGGTGCACAGTGGATCATCCTTAGAGACGACATTCAGCAGGGTATCTATCGAGAAGAAAAGCCGAAATGGCTTTAAGTAAATATTTTGTAAATACGCATAAATCTTTTTTGTAAAACAAGCATGAAAAACTATGAGAAAATAGTTCATTATTTTGTTTTTAAGGAGTATGGATATATGAGCCCATGTGGCTATATTACTGTGTGTACGCCTCACACACGAGACGCTGTAGATTTCGCAGTTGACGGGTAGTCAACTAATTCCCGAAACAAGGCCACAAAATCACCCATTATTTTCTGCTTTTCGTATCTGGATTCCTCCCACAATAAAGTGGTTTCCACCTAACTGAAGTTTTCATTTGATTTGCCTTGTTTTTTATGCTTTCTACTGCGACTTGTCAGTGCAAAGGTGTAGTTATTTGTTAGTTTTTGTGTGAGCAATTAAAATGGCAAAGATACTTTGATCAAACAAAAAAAAGTCACACTAAAATCTACTGTCAAGATGTTTCATGAATCTTAGATATGTTCTAGGCATATTAAGATTATATCTTCGCGTAGGGCTTAGAGCCATTTCAGTATTCAAGGTCAAGTAACTTAGATGTTATGTTATCATTTCAATACTTTAGCAATGATTTTATGTGTTCGATGTAATCGTATTAGAATCAATGAAATTTCGCCATTGTAAAAAAAAAGAAACTATTTTTTGATAATTCCAATAGGAAGGGTGTGGGTGCAAGCAATCTATTGAATCGCACATCTATGCTACCTCGGAAACCATACAAATTAGTTAATAAAAAGCATAAAAAAAAAGTTTGAGAGCAAATACTTACAGATCAATGAAGCTGTAGCCATTACTTGGGAGAATGGATGCAAATTGGTAACAAAAAACGGCAAATTTTCCTTAAGATCTAAACCCAAATGGGGACTTCAAATACATATCGAGATCTTCTTCATTGAAATCACAAAATGATATGGAAAGTAAATGTTAATGTAATGAGATTATGGTTGATCTAGAAAAATGAAATCAAGGATAAAAATGAGGAATATCGGGCGAATAAGATGATGGACTTAAGGTTTGTGGTTAGGTAGCAAAAAGATGCTCAATTCGATTCTCGATGCATTCGGGGGACTTTAATTTCACTATTTATTAATGCTTTAAAACCTGGACGCTGGTCTCGACCGATTGAAATCATTAATCGACTAAGAAACTTACTCGACCAACGAAAGACTGCTTTGACTTCATTAATCAATCAATGAACCACTACAAGTGAATTGCTTGAACCGAATTAGTTCTTACTTAATCAAACGATTCACTCTCATCTTTTTACAAGTTGAAATCACGCTATTTTAATGCTTTTACATTGAAGCGGCGCCGTTTTATCTGCATAAAGTAACAAAATTTTTTGTTTGTCTTTCTCTTCCATTCCTATCTTCGAGCCTCCTCTCACTAATGCTCTCTATTTCCCATATCCGTGGTACTCTTCCAAATCCGATAATGTTCTTCATTGCCAAAGAACTTTATGAGTATTGAGCATGGTCGACAATCCTTAGTTCATAATGCCTTGCAAGATGTATTTTTGTAATGAGATATAAAAGATGAGATTTATTTTTTCTATCATTTCCGGACATTTATTTTTTCTACAATTTGCATCATTTATGAAATTAAAAAATTTTAAAAACAAATAATCTCGGTTTGATTTGCCATTTCTATAATGGGAAAATTGGATTGGCTTGGAAAATAATTTAAAATAGTAAAAAATAGTAGAAATTCTGATTCTATATGGAGAATTTGACAAAATTTATTTGATTTCCAGATTTATATATATATATATAGTATATATATATATATATATATATATATATATATATATATATATATATATATATATATATATATTTCTCATAAATGTATCTCCACCGACTCTAACCCTAGGCCCTATCCTCTTTATACAAATTTTAAGCTCTTAACCACTTAATCTATGTCTTATTGGCATGACATAATATATTTTATTTGGTATTAATGAAATAATTTTATTTGGAAATTCTATATATGACATAACTCTTTTTTAAGTGCAGTATCGTATCGTATAATTATGTTACACCATGCAAAATTGCCTTATAGAAATTATTTTAAGAATGAGTTGAGATTTCTTATTAAATATTTTTCCTACTTTGCATGGTGATAAATATATTTTTAGAAATAATAACATTTTATGTTGATTTAGATTATGAAAATATAACATCTTATGTTGTATTAAAAATATGAAATCTATAGGTATAAACTTTCTAAAAAATGTTTAATAAATAGAAGAGTTGTTGTAAAAAAATTTTATAAAGATTTTTCATTTTATATGATCAATTTTTATTTTAATAATATATAAATGATTATTTTTATGATGTCACCAGCCTCGACCTCACCCGTTGGACCAAAGGAACCATAAACATGTAACTTTTTCGATTAAAAACACTGCTGGGTTTTTAAAACATTGTTATTTACATTGAAAACATACCATGACTTTTTATAATCCACATTTTGAGCTATTTTTTCAATACAACTAATTTAGGTCCGTTGATACTAGTATGACTTATGCAAAGAAAAGGCAAGGGAAAGCTCTGTTTTATTGAATGTAAAGTGGCTATATATAGCCTTATAGTAACACAAAGCTAAAATAGTGCATCCTACCACAAAGCAAAAGAACTGGCCGGCTTCCTAAACACAGGAATTATTTAACAAAAGAAAACTAAGTCTACCATAACTATAAATTAAGAAAACTAAGTCTACCACAACATTCCCTCCTTAAACTAATATCATATCAATTGATGCATGGATTTTGACAAACTCCCATAAGTTCTTTGCAACTTTCAAAATTAAATAAATTTTTAATGGCTTAGTCATTAGATCTACAAGCCGGTCTTAGTTCAACAATAATCCACTTTGATCAGTTCCATTCAGGTAAAGGGTCTCTAAGAAAATGGAACCTAACATTGATGTGTTTGCTTCGACCATGCATGTAATGTGATCATGGAAAGGTTGATTGTTGAGCTATTGTTGCAATAAATTATGCTTGTGTCACTTTGAGATTGATCAAGTCGCTCTAATATCCTTCAGAACCATATAGTTCCTGTGTTTAAGAAGTTGCTGCAAACAAATTATGCTTCAGAGGGATGCTTGCAAGAGCACCAAGATACGCCTCCCGAACTAAATAAAATACAAAGTCTAAGTGCTCTTTGCAATCTTCTACATCTCCCCAAATCACTATCGGAAAATCCTGCCGGGTGGTTCTTTTGTTCAGAAAACACACCAATGTAAGAGTGCCTTTACATACCTTAACACATGTTTATACTTGGAGATGGAGGTAGTAGGATGAGCCATGTACCAACTAAGAAGATTGGACCACAAACATCAACTGGCCCAGCTGAGGTTAAATACATCAAACTACCCACTACTATTTCAGAAAGAGTATCAAAACTATGGATATTTCATCAACTTTGTTCTCGAATAATGATTGTGCATTGAATTGCAATCAGCCATTTGAAATCTCTTTAGAACATCACGAGTGTATTTTTGTTGATATAAAAATCCCATTGTCCCCTTGCAAGATTTCTAACCCAATAAAATACCTCATTTTTCCCAAATCACTCATTTCAAATTCTTGCATCATATAGTGTTTAAAAGAAATGAACAGAGATTCATCATTCCCAGTAAATATAAGGGCCATGCATTTTGAGCCGTTAACAAAGAAGAATAAATGAATAGTATTCATGGGCAACAGGAGAAAAACTTTCAGTCAACTCCATATTGCCGAGCTGATCCCTTTCGCAACAAGTCGGCCTTATATTTGTCAATTTCACCATGTTCGTTGAGTTTTTCGGTTTTACCCATTTAACTCCAATTGATTTGTCAATTCCTGCCATTGTTTTTTTTTTCAACTAAAAACTAAGGAACTTGGAATTAAATCTGGCCATTTTCAAGATGAATGTCTTAAGAAAATAGGATTCGATGGGAGGGAGACAAAGTCCACTTTGTTAAAAACCAAAGAAGAGATGCAAGATGCCTTGGTGACATATATTGATGCTGACAGCGTTGGGATGAGATCGTATGGTTCGTGAGATCTCGGGGTGCAGAATCATATGTGAAAAAGGGAATTATTCTCTCAATTTGATGACACTTTTCGAAGTCGATCGTCGTGACTGGCCTTAGTGGGTCCCGTTGACAACCCGTCAACCCGCGAAATTTCTATCTTAGATCGTCTTGTACCTAAGTCTTAGTACCAAATCGGTACCAACAACCCATGGACACCGAGTTACTCGGCACCACTTCCATATATACGTCCTTCACGGATCTCATTCATTCATATTTAAATCTAAAATATGAAAATAAAATGAATAATTAAGTCCTCGTAGGGTCCGATCACTGGCCTCGTACAATAATTACATACCCTACTATTTATGCTAATAGTCTGGGGCAGAATTTTATAAAAACTTATATACAAAACACTTTTATAAAAAAATGCTACTCAAGGCCATATGTCACCCTCCCCGCAATCACGCCCTCATTGGAGTGTCGTCCTCGCATGCCCTATACCCGTAAAGGGGTCCCACGACCCAGAGCAAATGCCCCTGTGATAAAATTCTCCTACAAGGGCTACTCCCTACCTAAAATACACATGCAATGGCAACCATGAAAACGTTCAATCACATTCCATATAAATAATGCAATACTATATGAAATATTACGTGTCATGCATGAGACGACTCTCATGCCCAGCCAACCAGTCCCATCGACTTCGACCGCAATGCAAAGTGTGAAAACCAATCATGGTGTTTCACCCAATGACTTAAACTATTGGACAACCCTCCAATATTCACTTGAATTCTTTTATCAAATCCCGTGTCACCATGGGCCAAGTCTTTTCAGTTCACACGTCTTCACCGCCCGTGATCATGTCTAACCACATATAAATTTGGGTCTTTCACCTTTTCTTTTTTTTGGGGGGGGGGGAGGGATCTACCCCATCTTGCTACGTCCAAACACATGTGATTTATATTTATTATTGTTTTATACAACCGTGAGTTTCGATTTTTGACGTGGTCCCATTTCTATGTTTCACTACACATCCACCAGAATGGTGAATGGGCATTCATGCACCCACACTCGACTCAACGCGATGTGACCGTGCATATGAAATGCAATCATGTCATTTCATGCTATGCCATGCTACCTGCAACATTTATAAATTCCGGATAATTATATTTCCTACATATAATTTCCATTTATCACAATTTCTATGTGATGAGTGCCTAAATATTTGTGCCATACCTGTCTCTGCCTTATCATTTTAGCTTAATTCTTACATTTAAATACGATTTATATAGCCCAATATCTGATTTTTAAGCCAGGTGAATGTATGGAACTGAACCTGAAGCATTGGAGCAGTAGAGGAAGTGCATAGAGTCGCGTAAACGTCAAGGATGTTCCAACGCCGCGACGCCTCAACGTTTCGACGCCCAACCGCCGACGCTGGATCAACAAAAAATAGTCGTCATGGCAACGCCGCAATATCGCAACGCCGCGACGCGCCGCGATTTCTCGCCTCCATCATTAAAAGAAAGCGGGACCGTAATTCGAGGTATCAAGATACGTATCAATCCAGCAAGATCTGAAAGCATAGAGCAAATGGGCGAAATCGTTGATCTAAGACAGCTTACTTTGTATTTTTCTTCTTCCCGAAGATCGATGATGTTTTATAGATTGAATAATTTGTGTACTTACGCCCGTATGTTCTAGATTCATATCTAGGTGTCGTTGGAACCCCGCATGGTTGCATGGATTAAAGATTCATATTTTATATTATTCAGTTGTTTATGACTTGTTAGTATTTTCTCTATATCTATGATTTATTTACATGGTGATGTCTGGCCAACATTGGCATGATTATGCTGGATATTCGAGATTCGAGAGATGAGGATGCCTGTGGATCTCGAATGTAGCTTACTTCACACCCGTAAATGTGTAGATATTCGATTTCCGAGGGTGGCGATTAAGGTTATAACATTTAAGCGTTTCGGAGTATCGAGTTGGGGTAGAAATACACTCAACCCTACTAGCGAGATAGGCGAATACACCTCGAGAGAGTGTATCTCGTAAGCACGATCACCTCGTCAGCAATAAGTCATGAATAAACTGAATAGTAATTTATCTAGGAAATAATCCATCAAAAGTGGCAGGGGGAAACATAGCCCTAGTCTCCACAACATAGTAATTCACTAAGATCGATTAGTTCAGGTATTAGTAATTTGTCACTCAAAGCTTACATCCAGATAATATTTAAAAGCTAAACTTTGTATTCAACACACTTATCCCCGTGGATCGATATCCGTACCCTAGGTACACTATATTACTTGATACGACGCAGGCACTTGCAAAGACATATACACATCACGCTTTTAGCCTATCAAGTTTTTGGCGTCGTTGCCGGGGTAAGTGCTGGTAATTTGGTTTTTTTGTTTCGTGTGTTAATAGAATGTTACAAAGGAGCGCATGCGAAGACTCGGATCAAGTCGACCTACATCCGCTCGATCCCGGTGCCAAAGAACTTACACAGACACGCCGAGAACAGATAACGCAGTAATAAATCTAGCAATCATGGAAACAATGAAGAGCAGATTCAACTTGGTTCTCAAACGAGCCACAAAGGGTCGAAATGGGAATAATAACGGATCTTAATCAAGCACCCAGCCACGATACGTACCAACGATCCATTCATGTTGCTAGAAGAGTTTGTCCTACCGCCTACAGTTGTTCAAACAGCTATCTGAAGACCACCTATTCAGGTAAACAACTTTGAGTTGATGTCAGTAACTTTACAGATGCTTCAGAACATCCTATTCCATGGATTGCCCAATGAGAATCCAAACATGCATTTGACCAACTTCCTCGAAGTCTGTGACATGATAAAGTACAAATTCGGGTCATCAAGAGGCACTGTGCTGGGAGATTGTTCACTCTCACTAGGTGATAGAGCCAAGCATTGGTTGACAAGTCAAGTATCAGATTCCATTACTTCATGGAACGATTTAGTGCAAAAGTTCCTGACCAAGTTCTTCCCACCTGCGAAAATTGCTCAACTGGTGCAAGAGATCAATACTTTTGGACAACCGAGCCGAGTAGAACCCGGTAGAAGCAATGATAGATTTCATGAACTTTCAGGAAGTGCCCACGTAATCGACCGATGGATGCAGTCCATAATTTTTATAATGGTATGAGAAATGCGACTAGAATGGTGATTGATGCCTCTGTAGGAGGGTCGCTAATGAAGAAGACCACGGATCAAGCATATGAAATCTTCGAGGATGCCGCTACTAATACCAATCAAAGGCCTGTGAGAGAAGATCACACCAAAGGCCATAGGCGTACAAGATAACGAGAATTTAACAACTGTTACTCATGTCGCACGCCTACTAAACAACCAACTAGACAAAGAAGGTAATCGTATTTAATGTCATACGCACTAACCCATGTGAGTCAGTGGTGAATTATGCGAGGATGCGATAGCAAAGACGTAACGCCCGTCAGAAACTAAACCAGAGATGGTGCCTTCAAGATGTGTCAAGGCTTAATCGAGTCAGCCACAACAACAGTATCGTATGGGGAAACAACTATCGAACCAAAATCAAGCCAGCGGCAAATAGAAATCGTAATACGAACAATGTGTGGTTATGGATGAGAATAATCATCAACATTCCACCACCCCGAGTGTTTAACCACCCACGAGGAAAAGGTGGACTTGAATGCCTGCAAATGCTAACATCTCACACTTTTATGAATGAGAGGAAGGCGAATATGCAACATCGCTTCTCACCCAATTGAACAATCACAAAGACAAATTTGAGAAATTTGGGAGTGTGATGGGCCAAATGGCCAATCTTTTGACATAGTACACAAATGTTCCTTACCAAGGAACCTTATGAACCCCAAGAAGAGAGGGGAATGAACATGTTAAAGCAGCCATGCTGAGAAGTGGTAAAGAATTGGCAATACAAGAGCAACCCCCAGAGACAGAGGAGGTAGAAACTGAGAAAGTCATCTAGCCCGATCAAAACGATGATACAGAGAGAGAACAGCCCCAAGAGAAACAGTCTATGGGAGATAAAACTGAAACAAAGGATTGCACACAACCAATAGCCCCGAATCCGTATCCCCAGCGTCTAAAGAAGTATAAGTTGGATAAGCAGTTCACCAAGTTCATGGAAGTATTTAAGAAACTGTACATCAATATTCCATTCACGATGCTCTGTAACGTATGTTAAGTTTATGAATAGATCTGATCTTTAAGAGAAGACCGCATTTTAGAACAGCTTAACCTAACCCGAGGAGTACGCCATCCTCTCGAGGAAGCTACCTGTGAAAAGCTAAAAGACCCTCGCGTTTACTATCCCCGTAATTATCGAAAGTCGCTATAGCCTGAGTATTACGTGATTCGCGCCGCATAATCTCATGCCCTTGTCCATATTTAAACGCTTTGGACAGGAGAAGCCCGCCTAACATACCACACTCCATCTAGCGCATGCATCCTTAAAGCATCCAAGAGGTGATAGAAGATGTCTTAAAGGAAGGTTGAAAAGTTTATCTTCCAACAAATTTCCCTCTGCTTGTATTAGATATGGAAGAAGATAAAGAAATACCCATACCTTGTAGACCGCTTTCTTGCAATCAAGGTGAGCAATGATTGATGTTCCAGGACAAACCCTCTCCAATGGCTGAACATACGTACTTACAATCACCCTGCTAGTGGAACCTTTCGCTTCGTCAGCGCCAGAGGTCATGTCGGAGTAATAACTACCCCACTAGCACCCATTCTAACATCTTTAACACTAGGAGGAATCACAGCTGGCACCTCCCCTTCCAGAGGTATATTAGCCTCATTGAGGCAAACCCCCAGGGTCAGCTGGTCATTGGAGGCCAGATCCGAGGATCCCACCAAGACTATGGCCCATCCGCTCGAGCGCCCCTCATCTGCGGAGACCGCCTAGGTCGCTTCTCCCCATAACTAGAGGCATCTGCATCCTCAAGGGTCACAGACCATTTTCGCCTTCACACAAACTCCAAGGCAAGGCAAAACATTTCTTCCTCCTCAACAAAGTTCAATATCTGGCCACTCATCCACCCAAAGAATCTTCTATATCGCAAGTTGCCTTGTCCGCCTTGTCTCTCTCTCTATAGACTTGAGCGCGCGACCTCCTGAATAGCCAAACGCAGAACTCACTAAGGTCCTTATAAGGCCCCCGCTTCGTCCTCTGAGCAGAGTCGATTTCGAGAGGAGCCGACAGACCAACTTCGGGAGATCGATGAGAACAGGCGCTCCCCTTAATGACCTCACGGCGACAAGCCGGGGACAATTGGATAATAAGAATAAGGGCTACCACCCAACTCTCGCAAATTCTTTCACCATTAAGAAGCTCATGATCAGGTTTCACCTCCGTGATCTCGCAAACCCGCCTCGTACGTTTCCAAACCAAATCTTTCAATCTAGTTTACTAATCGCCTCGTCGCCTTATCTCGAACGACGTCAAAAACAAATCTCCACCAACTAGATATCTAGCAGTACGTAAGGTTGGAGCACATTGCAACCCACTGAATTTACCAAGAAGGCATGGATAAGTAGAGGTGCCCACCCGAAACATGAGAAACTATTTCACCAATAAATACATCGTGGAAGCAAAGTCCAAATAGTAAACCGCTCTCAAGCAAAATAAACTGGTGTTATCCGCTTCTCATCGCTGAGCACTGGGCCATCCACACTTAAACTAATGTCAGTAAGGGATTTCATGTATGATTCCCACCCTCCATGGACATGGAAGAAACAAGGATGCATGGCTAATCCTGCTCAGACCTTTTCTACACCTAACCCCGACCGGTGGAAAGTTTCGACCTCTCACCATTCCTCGTCGATAACAAAAAAATTTAAAAAGAAAAACAGGGGAGATCAACCTGACAATAACCTACCAGCACCAGACTAGAAGGCCCAAGCTTTATGCTTCCATGAGAAACCCCAGCTCGAAAAAGATCTCAAACCCACGGCAAATTAGACCCCGAAACCTACCACGCAAGAAAGGCGCTGTAAACCAGTCAGAACTAACAAAACAGTCCACGAAATCGAAAGTAGAGCAAATAAAAACCCATCAAAATATTAAAAGCGATCGTGATCCTCTAAGTGGCTCCTTCCACCAAAAACTTCAAGGGTAAGGCAGTAAAGTGGAATACTTGAATAAAAAGAGAAGCAAAGAAGTCAGCCTACGCCTCTACTCTTATATAAGGTAATGCATGAACAGCGACAATGGCACCGATGATCAACCGCAATATCGTAAGACGTGAGCCATTCCCCAACGCTTTTGCCAGAAACACTTTGCCTTATAGGCATAGAACAAAACAAGTAAGACATAGCCCAAGCAACATCCGACAGGTAGCTCCTAGGCTTGTCTATCAAAAGGCCTTCAGTCTAATAACCAAGTAGAGCTCCAATGATCAACCCAACTCGGGAGGTGCCAGAATCATCTCCATGAACCGATGACGACTTCTCAGAGTCCCTCTCAGTAACCGATTCTCCGGTCACATAAAAACAAATAATAGGAAATTAAAATTCAACAACGATATGCCTTAAAATCCAATTTTATTAAAGTATATTAAATAGCGCACGCAACTAAGACAAACATACCTTGGTGAATCCCCAACAAGAACATCCAGACAAATGTACTAGGCGGCTAATAATCAGAAAAAGAATAAAAAACAAAGGAAAATCGAAATGCCAAAAGGAGAATCGAAAAGGCAAAGATGAAAAGGAGAAGGAAGACAAAGAGGAAGAGGGAAATGAAAGACAAACAAAGAATCCGTATTAACCCACTTGAAATTTCCTCCTCCCTCAACTTTGCACCTCGACCGTCAAGGACACCAAATGTTAGGGGGCACGTGAGTCTAGCACAAAACTCCAAAATTGTGGGCAACATGCATCAGCCCCTCATGACTACTTTCGGCCGATCTACGCAAGGCCCAATGAAGAGTTCTAAAAACGGGATATTGGCATAAGTAGGCCTCCCATGGCCGGGATGCCCATGGGCTGACACTGCATATCACCTTCAAACACACAATATTCATAAACGGCAAGTAGTTGTAGAGGCTTCTGGAAGTCTTCACCTATCATTGTTCCACCTTCTGTCCCAGAGGAACTCACTGGGGGATCAGCCTAACGGAAGACAAACTGCTACAATCTTATAAATTTCGCTAACCTTCCATCATATCTATAGGGATCACCTTGCACAATAAATGCATCATTGAGAACATAGTATTTACTAGTAACATGCACTAGGACTAATTCACATTAATCACTTCCAATTTCCCATACAACGGGCCCGACAAACAACATTTTCCCCTTAGAAGACCAAGGATATTCTCTAGACTAAAAGGGCATCAGGAGTACCATGGCTTTGGACCCAAATCATACTAACATCTAATAGGCCCAAATTTTCTCACGTGCCCATTGCCTAATTCAAACCCAACAGGCCCAGAAACAACCTGTTACTCCCAAAAACCATGCAAGGGGTTGCTACCCGAAAACCCTTGCCCCTCGTATAAAGCCTCGAGTTCCCCAAATTCGACCGTGCCGTCACAAGATATTCATCCATAGATCTTAATTCACTACGTATCAAAATTATAATACTAAATAAGGGAATTGGTCTTTGATAAGGAAATTCAAATTTACATTATTAGATCTGAGATATTATCCCTCCATAAATAACAGGGTAATTAGTCTAAGATAAGGTGAGAGGTTCTCATTTCGCCAACATGACAGGATTATCTTACCAAAATCAAGGAGAAATTGAAGTATAAACGAAACCCTAAACATGAAAAAGGCACACCTTATCTGGCAATCTAATCAGCTTCCCGATATTCTCCATCCTTTCGCAACTTAAGCATCAGAGAGGAGGCTTACACATCGCCAATCGTGAAACTTTTTTTCTCACATGTTCACGCTTGCCTTTGCCGATGCCCAAAGGCCAAACGACCAGGGAACAACAACATGCACTGCTAATTTCCTATTATCATAACCTAGCCCAGTCTTTGAACCGTAACCATAACCGTTCAGCCTCCTTTGGAACCGCTATTTTATCATTGCGGCATAAAGAAAATTAAATATAATTAAAATTTTGTTAAAATTTTAAATTTTTAAGGTTCTTATGTAACAGAACAAAGTGAGCTCGAATAAACATATAGAATTAATTTATTAAGTTTAAACCTATATTTTATTTTCTTTCCAACTTTTCATTCCTTCCACTTTTCCTCTTTGTTTTCTTTCCTTATTTACTTTCCAAATTTGGGACAGGCTTAAGGCTTATTGTCTCTATTTTTTGAAAATAGTTTTGTGTTTTCTAGAACAAAAATAATGGGAAAATAATTAGAGAATATTGAGAACCAAACGTGGATCCCGTGTTTGATTGTTCTTGTTTTTTCAAAAAAACAAGCCAAAAACTGTAACCAAATACTTCACCTTCTCAAATGAAAAGAGAGGTAGAGAATAATGATATAGTGTATTTCACAATGAACTGCTTATCAAAAAAGATCGATGTTAATTAAATTTTATATATATATATATATATGATATATGACAAGATTTTTGAAGAGTGAGTAGATATAGTTAGATGTTCCATCGATCGCTACACAGAAGTAGTGAAAGCAACATATAAAGCCGGGGTTGAGCCGCTTCCCATATGGGATTGTTTGTAGCGGAAAGCCCGAAATCATGCGTGGGTGGTGATGAAATTGAACTGAAATGAAACTAATATGTATCCGCCTATGCCCACAATTAACCTGCCTGAGTTGAACCCCACATGTACATGTCCACACCACCCTATCATTCCCAATGATGTTCAGTTTCGTGTATGGGAACATAATAACCGGCTGTTGCTGATTATTTGTCAAATGCCTTTGTCCATGGAGGCATCAAATCGAGGTAAACAAAATAAATAAATAAAATAATCTAATTGATTTTATAAAATTGTTCTTCGTAATGAGCTTCACCATTCGGGGCCTTATTTATTGCGTTTTGTTTTTCGTTTTCCTCGTTTTTTCAAAATTGCACTGCGCCTCAAGATCTTGTAGGCAAAACCATAACAATATTTGTAGGTGCCGAGCAAATGGGAAGTACAAGAGTGTTCAGATAGGTACAAGAGTTCATGAACGAACCCGCATAATGGGTCGTTTTGCACCACCCATGATGCCAAGGATCGCTCCTCTTCCTGAGCTTCAAGACAACAAACCCATCCCAAGTATTCAACCAAAACATTTGGTCGACTCTCACTACCGCAAATTTTAATAAGCTTCACACAAGACTAATATTTGCTACTTATAGTATATATATATATATATATATATATATATATATAAGCTTCTTTATACATGCATTTACTTCATTTTTCGATCGCATTTTGTTCCCTGTTATTTATTTCATCTCGCCATCGCAATTTTCAAATTATTGTATGTTAATCAATAATGAAAATTTATATTTCAAGGTTGATGACAGTATCTAACTCTCTATCCATTTCTTTGAGAAGCTAGTCTTCCTCCATGATCTTCCCTTGTCTCACTAGTATCCATACGCATATTTAGTCTTTTCCCTTTTGAAGTTTTCTTTTCAACATTGAACTTATGTAAGCTTATCTGGTCTCAATTAACTTATTTCCATTATGATTTAAGAGGAGACACCGACAATGGTGTGCCACATCATCAAAAAACTCACCCAAGATATCAAACCTGATGTTGATTCTTAACCATATTATATTGTTAAAGATCCTTCAACATGTATATGTTCATCATTTGAGGAATTGCAGTTATCTACTACATAGGAAATCCTCTCAACCCACAAAAAGTATGAAGTTTTCATCATATGAATCAGCTAGGATAAAAATCATCCAAAGTTTTCTTCCAAATAGTTGATTAGCTTTACAATTTGAAGAATTGCCATAGCGATTCTGGGCTTCATTCAATAAACACATTATTGACAAGTATTACACAATTAGTGATAGGATAAGGGAAACATTGATCAATGACTTTCCATGGACGAGAACTAGTTTCATCACCATTTGACAAAGGGCACTTCACACCCAATGTTATAACTAGAACTTGATTCACTTTGAAAGAACATATGCACCGCTTTTGTATTCTTTTTACATAACATCCAATAAATCCACTCCATGATCATTGCAAGGGGATGATTAACCTCTCTACTAAACTCATGCCAAATTCTTTGTAAGTGTGGTTGTAAAGGTAGAAATAATCCTGACAAAATATATTAGACCATAGCCGTATATGTACTTTGTAGATGTAATTCCATTTAGTAGTGTTTACTAACTCTTTCCTAATTTTCCTTTCCAAGTCCATGGAGGTTCAATAGAATAAATTGCCAATATTGTCATCACTGCTAGAAATATCTATCCAGAGATTCGAGATTTTTTCTGATTTCTAATGGTAAAAATCAGAAAGCGTGGATTTGAGATCAAGTTGCACCAATGTTTTGATACACACGTAAACTTGCACAGATCTTTCACAAGAAGTCTTCAGATAGTATGTCAAACTTGACACCTCTCAAATGTGATATTCTTCTCATGTGTTTCCTTGATGATTGATATAACAACTAGATTGTTTAATGGAAAGGCTTGACATGTTTAACCAGTAAATGTGAAGAAAGTAAGGTGAATATTAAAAAACATAAAATAAAATAAAAAAGTGCTTATGAAAATTGAAGTATGAGCACCATTAATCAGAGATTAAATATTAGCTAATAATAAAATTAGACTATTTGGATGTAGAAAAAGAAAACTAAGTTAAATGTAGAAACAATACTAAAAATAACTGCATTGGGATCATCAAATATTGTTTTTGTGAATAATTACAACCGATCTTTCCATATTATATTAAAACTGTAAATTCTAGTTTTATGTTTAAAGTTGTGAATTGCAATTAAAGGAAAATTGTTAATAATTGGCCTTTGTCTGATTGTTGGTCCTGGCCATTGAGTTAGGACAAAAAGCCGTTATGATTCATTTATGCATCCATATTGTCTTATTTGATGTCATCTAGAATCATTTTTTCTTTCATTTTCATCAAACTACTTCAAATATCTAGAATGTAATACGTGGCATAACTTTATCCTTAGTCACCTGTTGAGCCTTCCACTAGCCTATTTCTTTGTCGACTACAATACCTCACAACAATTCCCTCATTTGATAACCTTGTTGACTACATGTGTGATCATCAGCCAGAATTATTATGAGCTATGACAAATCGGGTGGACTAAGGGTATGATATAAAATAAAATAAATAAAAAAAATAAAAAAATAAAGAAAGAAAGGAAAACAAAAAGGAAAATAAAAAAAAACAAAAAAAGGGAAATGTTGAGTTTGATTTCGTAGCCTCCTTAATTTGAGTAATTAGGTATGAAGGGGTGTTTTAACATAATATCCTAAATCAACTTGGTTTGGAAGCTATCGACCAAAGTTTCCACAAGACTCAGAGAAGAGCAGGGAGATCACCAGATCACCATTTCTCAGTGGAAGCTGCCTATAGGATAACCATTCTCATCGAGCCTCTGCCTCGTGGGAACCCAGACCCAGGGTCTTGGGCCTGACGAAGATTCTGCACCAACCGAGCTAGCAGCTCGCTGGCACCCGGCAGACGCCCCATCGACTAAAGACCCAGTCCCGGCCCACCTCCGGGACATAAAGGAACCTCAAAGGGGGAATGAGATATCCTATGAGAGTTTCACCCGAAGGGCACCATGAGGTGGTCAAGGGTAGGTCTCAAGAAGGAATCAAAGATTACACTACTCATATAACTTTATATGTTTATATTGTGATGCAAAAGGAGTTATGGTGGACAATGTCAAGATCGAAAGAATGAAAATAGGGGTGATGAGAAGTATTGGTGAAGTTGGAAGAAATTTAGGGAAGAATGATGACTATGTGTGAACTTTAGCTGTAAATTATTCTCTTTATTCTCGCCCCTTAACCTTGGCCATATACATTATAAGCTTAAAATGAATCTAATGATCCTACATTGATTCACTTCATTAGTGAAGAGAATATGAAAAATGTTTTTATGGAGCTCAAACATCCATTATACAAAGACCTCACTCATAAATAATTGCTTTCTGTATAAAATTCATACGAGTTTCTAAGCAATGGTTAGTTAGGCAAGACTTCACACACTCACACAATCAAAGAGAGGAAAATCAAAGCTAAGGCAAAATCAATCGCTGTGGTTGAAACTCCACTCCAATCATGCCACCTTAAGTTTTCTCCATACTTTCAGATTATGGAGATCTTTGAGGCTCTCTAGCACTTAAATCAAGTCAATACTCACTCTTTCAATTTCATTTGTACTTCATTTTTATTCAATTTTATTTCTTTTCTTTCTTTCTTTCTTTCGTCATACCTGGTAAAATATTAGGTTGAGGGGTATTTGATAAGTGAATTTTATACTCATTTTATTGATATTCTATACTTGATATTCTATAGTTCTCAATGTTTTTATGAGTGTTTTGATGCATTTTATTTTGATTTTGGTCGCTAGATTAATCTTGGAGAGCAATGACTTAAAGTGGAGCAAAGTTGAGGATTGGAAGCACACAAATGCTGGTTTTGGCACCCCTGGCGCTGAATCTCTATAATGAATAGCAAGGGTAATGCGCCTCTAATGCTTGAACAATATATTTCAACGCTTGAATCAACAAGAGGGATTAATGTATAGCAATCACCAACACTTGAACAAGGCACCCGCATTTTCACGAACCTCAAGCCCGTAAATTTCCAAATTTGGCCTTTGAAGCTCATATAAGAGAGGAGACTATAAATAGAAATTGTTAGGGTTTCAAAAGGTGATTTTTGGGTGGCGGACAATTGTTGCTCTATTTTTAGAGAGAGAAACAAACTTTAGAAGAGAAGATTTCTACTATATCCCTAGTTTTTTCTCTCTCTCATTATGACTCTCTTTACATATATGTTTTTATTCAATTTATGATGTTTTAGATTTTTCTAGGCTACTATGTGTTCTAGATTATGAATGTTTGAATTTTATCTAGTTTTTAATTGATCGGATGTTTTAGTCCATATCTATATTGAGTATTTCATTCTTCTCATAATGATTGTAAGTAATTGGGTCTTATAATATTATTGATTTGTGATTCAATCTAAGATCAAGAAGTTTATGATTGAATTTTGACCTTGAATGATATACCATATGATTATCATTGAGTAGAGATATTTATAGATTATATGTGGTTTTAAGGATTTTGTGAAACCCAGAAAAGCTATTATTTTTTTTTCTTTCGAAATGAGCGAATCGTAATTCTTCTGTCAGATCTGCATAAACAAAACCCTAGATTTTTCTCTAGACCTCAGATGACGAAACGGATCACGCCATTAGAACATCTCGCGAAATCTAGTAGAACGAAACAAACTATGTCGAATTCCGAGACAGTCGGATTTTTACGTATTTCGAGGCCAGACAAGCCAATCAGGGGGTGACACGTGGCACGAGAGTGCATGCCACATGGCACCAGGATTTGGGAACACTTGGCACCTAAGTGGCTAAGTGTCATACTCCTAGAATGCATGCAAATTAGTGGGAAGTAGTTAAAAGCATGGCTCGGGCATATACACTACATGGCTTGTACCATGTGTCAAGCAACATGAGAATTGGTCTTGTAGTGGAGAACCAGAACTGAAGGGCTTCTTCCGCTGGTTAGACTAGTCCTAGAGAGGAAGAGAGGAAAATCATAAAAGAGAGAAGAGAAGGAAAGCAAGGAAAACCAAAAAAGGAAGAAAGGAAGGAGAAAGGAGGATGAGCTGCAAATCCTCCATTGTCAAGTAGTTCGAGGATCTAAATTTGATCCCACACACTACAAGAGGTGAGGCTCTCTTGGTTAGTTTCCTTGTTTGGGGTGGAAATGGCATTTGGTTGAGTTTGCTGTGTGATTGCTTGAATGAATAAATATGCTGAATTTGTGATGTTGTACTTGCTGAATTTTCTGGGTTTTAAGACTGAAATTGTGAGGTTAAATGAAGGAATTTTCTGGGTTTGAAGACTGAATTTGTGATGTTGTACATGCTGTTTTTTTGGGTTTCAGGACTGAAACCCAGTTTGGTGTATTATTGTATGCATGACTAACATGCAGAATGTTCTGGGTTTAGACTGAAGAAATCCACTTGTGTATTATTGTATGAATGAAAAACACAGAATTTCTATTTTCATGCATGACTAACATGAATCTTTTGGGTTTTTAGATCAAAGAAAACTCAGTTTGGTGTATTATTGTATGCATGAAAAACATGCAGAATTTTATGGGCTTTCATGCATGACTAACATGCAGAATGTTCTAGGTTTTTAGACTGAAGAAAACTCAGTTTGGTGTATTATTGTATGCATGAAAAACATGCAGAATTGTTTCTGGGTTCTTAGACCGAAAGAAAATCAGTTTGGTGTATCATTGCTTGCATGGTTAACATGCAGGATTTTTCTTCGGGTGTTACCCCGTTGTTTAGCCATAACTTCTCCGTCCGAACTGACTAAGGTTTTCTTGATTCTCGGCTGGTGTTCACGGAGTCCATAATTCAGCCATAAGCCATTGTTGAAATAGGTGCCTACATCTGTGCCGAAAACTGAGTAATTGTTATCAATATAAAGTTTCAAAAAACATCGGGTTGTAATGTGTCATGGGTTGAACATGGCCACTTCTTTTTGCTATGTAGCAGCTATGATCGACATACTATGTCTCACTTAGAATATGAGTTGTGGTGCATTACTTGCCTAAGTGGTGGGAATTATGTTAATGGCTGCTTGAAGATGTTGATATGAATGAACCATCGATAGAAAAGATGTATGCCATGATGTTTTGATTTGAATGTGGAATATTAACATGATCAGATGTTTGTTGGATGTTGAACCTAATATATGAAATGTTGTATTTAATAGGACATGAGTGTTCATAGCACACAAAGTACGTAGAATGTCCATGTAGAGGTTTTCATACATTGGTCATGGATTTGAGTTTAGTGACACAAATTGTATTGTATTGGTGTGCGTGAATACCACATTATATGAGAGTGCGCATGGTACTGGGATGGCACAGATTTGGTGTTGAATCATGGGCTTAGGAATGGGACGAAGTCCACCGAAGTTCCACAACGTTAAATGAAAATGAAAAATTGAAATGTGCTCGCGTAGAGCAGGGATGTATACCCCTCAGAAAAAGCCCGAAACTTGGTTAGACAGCGCATCCAATCGGGTGAAAGCCCAAAATAGTCGAATGGTGTGGCAGACCCACAGAGACCAAAAGTTCGATTGCCCAAAAAGACACGAAACATTAAATAAATATCACATAGACTACTGTTGTGAGACGGGAGTCTAAACTCGACAAGATCGATTTCCCATCGGGACTTCAGATCGTGGTGGGTCTGAGGCTGACCAGTACTTGGGGCATGTAGAGTACTGCCTCATACATGCATGTAGATTTTTCCATGATAGGATAACATGTATGCACAGATTATTTTTGCCTGACTGTGAAATGATCATTTACATAAGCACCTAAAGGGAAAGAGAGTTCTTATAGGATTTGATCCTTTACCTGGCATTAGCTCACCCCCGTCGTGGGACCCCCTTTCAGTACAAGATGTGACAGTGCACGACGCCTCCTTAGAGAGGCCTCTGATAATGAAGCACGAACTGTGCCTTGATTCTGTTTTGTGTATATTATAAATTCAACTAGTTTTATATATGTTTTGTATTAGAAGTGATGTAATAACTTCTGATCTATAGAAATATGGTCTTAACCATATGGACGTAGTATGGATGATGGGCCTTATTGGGTCATTTTACTTATGTATGGGTCTCATCATATGAGACACACAAAGTCGCAGTTGACTCGTGGTCAACCTGACCTCAGCCAGGTGTCACATTTTCTACGCATGAGTTCTCAGATTCATAGTTATCACAGAGATGTTGTTACTTATCTATTGGAATATGTTATTGGTGCTTAAGAAAGATTAATACCGATACTTAAATCACATCATCATGAATAAACATTGATTAATTAAACTAGGATTGAAATTGGATTGATCTTGGTGAACGTGTCCAAGAGCTTCCATACATCAGTTTTCATCTATTTTATAACCTAGTGTTTTATTTAGGTTTAATCAAATTTATTCAATTCTTCATTTTATTTACTCAAATAAAATTGGAGTTGGAATTAATTTCAATACTTGATAGAAACGCTATCTCTATGGAGACTGATACTCATATTGATCACTATCTATTACTTGTTAGGCAGCCTTTGCACTTTTTCCAAGTTTCAATCTTGTGTATGTTACTAACTTGAAACTTCTCAAATGAGTTAGGTCATTTTTCAATTCTTTTATAAAATACATATTTTATATTAAAAATACTTAATTTAAGGAATTTATTCACTTCAAATTATTTTATCTTTGCACAAGAAAAGAATAAGTTAAATTTTTAAAAATAAATCTTTAAATATATTTGTTAGTTGAAATACACATTTCTGACTCAGCTCCCTCATACCATTCAACTTTCCATCTTTTCCATCAATAAAAGTGAACCTAAAAGAAAAAGTGATGACAAAATAAATATTTGTATCTTGTTTAGTTAGAATATATATAATAAGCCTCGTAACAACTAAAATTTCCATTATAACAAACAAATGAAAAAGAACCATTATAAGAAGCAAACAAATGCATAAAAGAAATTCCTTATAGACTTTAAATAAACATCAAACCAAATGCATAGCTCGGGTTTAATTAGAGTTCTAAAAAACTTTTAATGACTACTAATAGATTGTGCTTAAAAGTTGATGAAAAAAAGCTCACAAGAGCACTTCGACTTGAGCATTCAAATGTACTTAAAAAAACTTTCTAAATCAAGTATGATGCTCGATTACGAAGCTCTTTGTATTTAACAAACAAGAGAAATATTTATATCACCAAAGTAATCAAATATTTGGTTTTATAGAAAGTGAAGAAAAGAAAAAGACAGTGAAAAATGATTTCTAATGTTTAGTTTCACCATAAAAATATAAAAAGATAAAAATTAAAAAATTCTTAAATTTTGTTCATTTTAAAATTATTTAATTTTTATAAATAGAAGAATAAGTAAAATGATTTTGAAGCAACATATAAAGAAATTTATAAATTTTGAATATATTTTTATTTTCTTTCTATTTTATTCCTCTTTACTTTCATCTTTTGTTAATTTCTTTAATTTTCACAAGGGTAAAAAAATAGCCTTTATATAAACAAAATTGCTCAGATAAAGGCAGAAACAAATGGCATGAAAACTAGTGGGCAGAATCTCTAGCAGTCAAAGAGTTCTGAAGCTACTACTAGTGAATCAATCAACAATAGGACTTTTAAGGATAATTTTGAAAGATGAAAAACATTGTGATAGATACATAATAGCATTGTTCAATTAGACACAATAATATTTATAAAAACATTCATTATGAAAAGATTAATTTGAAAACAACTATAAATTTAAAAATATACTTAAAGAATTACTTTAAATACTTTAAAAATGTTATAAGAAAATAATTTTCTCAAAAAAATACTAATATTTTAAGTCCTAATAATTTTATAATGAAAATGAATGAAATTTCAAAATAAAATTCAGAAAAACATAAAAAAAAATAAACAAATTCAATTAAAGTTTACTGAACTGTAGTAACTCTATTGCATTTCAAGGCTAAAAAATCAATAATCACTAATTGGTTTTAGAGTTTTGTTGTCCAATAATCGAGTAGAAGTGGATCTCTGATTTAGTCATTTAGTTTTGAATTATCTACTATGTGCAACATAAATTTGTGAAAAAAACTAATCATAAGTGGTAGTTTATAGTAATGAATATTTCTTAAAAGATTTTAGCGAAGGATCCAGGCAGGATTAACCTCATGAGCAGGGGACCTCAGGCACTCAGTGGATATAGAAACTTTTTTCTCAAAACTATCAAATAAAATCCATGAATGAACCCCTTCTACAATCCTTTACATATCTTTAGAAAATAATGCGGAGCGAGTGGTAAATTTTTTTCTTTTCTTTTTCAAACACTTAGATTTTCCAGAGAAAAATGCTGGAAGTTTCCTCTTGTTTTTCGGACTTTTTCACAATTTAAATACCTGCATAAACATTTAAAAACACTTCTAATCCTTTCAAATTTTCAACTTCGTTTTAGGACTCTAATTACAACTCAATCAACACAATATATATACCATATACATTTATTCCTTTCAATCATCAAAACATTCAAAACTTTTTCAATTCCATGCAGTTTTATAAAAGATTAGGCTTGGCCAGGACTTAAAGCGGAAACCACCTAGTGATTCTTTTAAATATATCCATATATACATATAACACTTTAACATTAATCGACATATAAAATATACAAACTATTTATACAAATACAGTTCACACATGACGACAGAACTTGAAGGTGACGGATTGAAAATGTTTTGGAAACATATGAAAGAATGAGCTAAAAAAGAGCCCGGTGGTATACATTTTCATTAAGATAACATTTCGATTATATATCAAATAATACATACTTATACAATTAAAATCAATTTATACCTTAAACATTTATACGCCGCTTTTTCTTTCTTTACGATAATAAATAACATACATTAAAATCCATTTATACCTTAAACATTTATGCCTCGAGCTTTCTTTCTTTCTTTCTTTCTTTCCCAGTGGAACGGGGAATAAACACATAAGGCAGTTTAAGATCTTGACGGTGAGGGCGGTCACATTCCGGTCATAACCACTACGCTGGGAAACTCACGCTTGCATAGGGTTAGGTCACGCACCTTATCCGTGTAAGGATATTACTCTAGACGCCTAAGTTCTCCCTCAGTTGGTAACCTATAGCTTGCATAAATCCTTACACGCTTAAGGTGCCTCGGCCGATCTCGATTATAACGGTCATGAGGGTTTAGGGTAACCATGTTAAAACATTTATTCAAAATGCATTTATAAATACATTTAAATCCTTTACTTTATGAACAAAAACCCATATGCATTCTTTACCGGGTTTAAAAACTTTCATAATACTTTATGATCCATACATATTTAATATACATATAAAATATATATATATATATATATATATATATATATATATATATATATATATATATATATATATTGATGCAAGATAAAACATTTCCATATGCCTTAACATTGGGCCAGAGAAGCGGAGAAAATTAGGTCAGCATGGGTTGAGGAGGTTCAGTAAGCAATTAGGGTTTTATGGATTGTTATCTAAACCTTCAATTGAGTTATATTAAGGCTTTAGGCCCAATGAAATTGACACTGATTCTAGGTTGATTTTGCTAAGAAATTGAAAAGAAAGAATAGAGATTATAAGAGTTGTCAATTTAGGTCGACATAGATGTTAATGAAAGTGATGTTGTTTGATTGGTTTTAATTGATTTAATATTTATTACTTGAAATGCTTGAAGGAATTAATGGAATTAAAGTTGAATATAAAATGAGATGAGAGGTTAGAGCCAAGAAAGGGTTTAATTGGAAATCATTGGTTTGAGATTTGATTTAAATCAATGTGACATTGGATAGATATCAAATATAAATTGTTGAAGAAAGAATGGAAGAGATTGAGAAATAATTATGAATGTATGTGACATGTGGCCCAGCCACCTTAGGAGAAGTATGGAAAAGTTGAGTTTCAAAGTGAGTTTTAATCAATTGAGTGATTACATACCCTAATGGAATACTTAATTAGAATTAATGTTTTAAGAAGAAGAATTGATTAAGATATAAATGTAATTTTACTAAGGTGAAGGAGCATTATGGGTTTCACTTTAAGGATACTAATGGCTTGATGTAAGGCTTGCAAAGATGTTGTTATGAGCCTTAATTAATTGAAGTAGGTGGATAAGTTGAGACTTCATGATGAGGATGTTCCCAATTGACATTCGAGCCCAGTGCAGGGGCATTTTGGGGTTTTTGGTCATGCCTGGCCGGACTGGGGTGCTGGCGCTTTTATGGATCTCATGAGCGAGTTTTTCGGGGCGCGCAGATCAGTTTGTTATCGTGTTTATTGACGATATCTTGATCTATTCGACGGTGGGGGGAGAAG
Organism: Tetrastigma voinierianum; assembly: GCA_016808115.1. Taxonomy (NCBI): domain Eukaryota; kingdom Viridiplantae; phylum Streptophyta; class Magnoliopsida; order Vitales; family Vitaceae; genus Tetrastigma; species Tetrastigma voinierianum. The sequence goes on from JAEQBH010008819.1 coordinate 42,672, forward strand.
GGAGCACTTGAGGATAGTGCACCCAGAAGCATTGCGGGAACATCGGTTATGCTAGGCTTCGATCAAATTAATCAGTTTTGGCTCGATAATTAATCGCCTTTTGGGACGCATAGTTTTAGGAGGGATCTCGGTGGATCCCGCAGGAAGGTCGAAGCTATCTTGGGTGGAAACCTCCCGAGTGTTCTGAGAGATAAGGAGTTTTCCTTTGTATAGCAGGATATTATAGGATTTTTGTTGAGGGTTCTCGAGTCGCGACCAGCGACGGTGACGAGAAAGGTCTTAAGTATGATTGGGTAGATGCACATCCATGAGTTTTGAGGAGTTGAAAAGATGGAGTGCTTCAGCCCAGTTTAGCTTTGCTCAATGGGAAAGATGGATTTGTGGGTTTATAGTGATGCTTCAGGCCAAGGCCTTGGATTATTTTAAATCTGAAGCTGATAGGGTGATTGTATATACTCTAGACGACTAAAGAAGCATGAGGGAGAATTCCCTACACACGACTTAGAGCTAGCAACGATCGTGTTTGCACTAAAAAATATGGAACATTACTTATATGAATTGTTCCTTGTGGGGATCTTTACAGGATCATAAAAGTCTTAAATATATTTTCACGAAAAGAGTTAAACCTAAAGCGAAGAAGATGGCTCAGGTTGATTAAGGACTAGGCCCCGTACTGCTCGAGTACCATCCGGAGAAAAGCTAATGTAAGTAGCTGATGCCTTGATGCGACCGAGAGTACTTTGTCTCACATGAGGATCGGGTTATCTTCCACTGCGGTGAAGATTTGAGGCTTTGGGGTGATATTAGAGTTGAGGACCGGGAACCTTGGGCCCACGTTCATGGTGAAGCGAAAACCACAGTGGATCGATTCTAGCGAGTGATTCGCCAAGATCCACAAATGATTAAGCAAGGAAGAGATAGAAAAGGGAAAGAATGTAGGTTTCAAATTAGAGATGATGGCATGATAGTGAAGGACGGAGAATGTGTGTGCCGGGATGGCGGTGAAGAGAGACATTTTGGAAGAGCACGTTCATCTGCATTATCTTTCGTACATCCCGAGTGATGCAGGATGCAGACTTTGAAAGAATTTCCATTCTTTGGTGGAATGGGATGAAGAAGAATTGCGGTTTCGTTTCAGATTACTCTTTGCTGTGAGTGGAAGGCGAGCATGAGCTGCGGGGAAGATCACGGTTACCACTGTTCAGGTATGGGAATGGGAAAAAATTCTATGGATTTTGTGACGGGTCTTCCACGGACTCCCGCCACGAGCGGTATGATGTGTGGTTATCGTTAGTCAATTTAATGAAGGTAAAATTAATTTCTACCGATTAATGTTAGAAGATTCTTTAGAAAAAGTTATTGATTAACTATATGGGGTAGATGGTGAGACCATGGGGTTCTTAGTTTGATAACGTTTAGACGAGTTTGAGTTTACCTCACGGTTTGGCACTGATTCTGAAATACCCCAACTCATTTGCCATTTCGATGCAGCTTTCATCCTGAGACGGATGGCAATCACGGGAGGACCTTCTCCCAGACTTAGAGAGGATATACTTGGGAGCATGTTGCTGGAGTTTAGAGGGTGGGACACCCATCTACCACGATGGGTGCTTGCTCTGATAGCGGTTATCGGGCCGGTGTTATTCGCCGCAGCGAGCTCTTTATGAGCCCGAATGTCGGGCTCCGGTCAGTTCCCAGGATGAAGTGGGCGAGAGTGTGGGAGTCTGAAATTGTCAGAGTGACTTGTGATAAGATCAGTTATAAGGGATGATTGAAAATTGCACAAGGCAGATGAAAAGAGTTATACGGACAAATCGTGGGGCTTACAATTTGAGATAGGTGACCAAGTTTTTGAAGATTTCACCTTGGAAGGTGTGTTGTGATTTGAGGCTTGAGGCAAACAGCCTAAGGTATATGGACCTTATGAGGATTATGAAGCGAAAATTGGGGCTAGTAGCTTATAGAAGTTGAAGTTACGGGTATCAGGGTTCATAATTGTTCAGTATATGATGTTGAGAAATATATCCGGATCAACCACATATATTGAGAGAACAACAGTGCATTTAAAGAGAACTTGACTTATGAAGAGATACTTGTGCAGTTGTAGATTGCAAGGAAAGGTGTTGAGAATTAAAGTGATTTCATTAGTCAGTACTATGGAGGAATCATGGGAGGAGAATAAGCTTCTTGGGAACAGGCTCATATCGGCGTCATTGCCTCAATTATTTTCCCATTGGTATTTCCTTTCCTTTGCTTTTGGGTATAGTTTATTCATTTCGAGGGCCAAATGTCCCTAAGGAGGAGGATTTTGTAACACCCTAGTCCAGAGGTGTGGGTACGTGTGCGTAGGGCACATCAAGAGCACCCAGTGTCATAGTGCCATTTGGAGATTAAAGTAGGAAATGGTTATGGAACAGGATTTGTGGTATTAAAACAAGGAATTTCAGTGTCATTAACCAAGAGTTATGAAGATTAATGGTGTAGAGATGGAGGCGTATTGGAAATTTCATGTTAGTGCAAAATTGGAAAGATGAGTTATTTACAGATTAAAATGTTAAAAATAGCAAAGGAAAAACAGAACGAACATTCATTTGGTCTTCAAAGGCTGGGATTCACGTAGGGAAAAGGAAGGGAGAAAAGGAGAGAAAGAGAGGAAAGAGAGAAGAGAAAGGAAGAAATGGTGGAGCAAGGTGGGAGATGTGATTTTTCTGCTACTCCTTCAAGCTTTTCCAAAGTGCTCTACAAAGTGGTATGAGGAGAGGAGCCAAAGGAAACCAAGACAGTGAGGTTTTAATGGTGTGGGAAAGTTAGGGTTTGATGTTTTCATGTCTAAGTATCTTAAATTTCTGGTATGGATGTTAATTGATTATTCTTTGGGTTTAATAGTGCTGATTTTGATATCAATTTAGAGAGGAAATGGATTAGGTGGGTTTGAAAAGAAAGTGGGGAATTGTTAGGATTTGATAGGGTGTAATTGTGATATGTTGAATTGGGTATAAGGCATGAGTTGATGTTTAGTGAAAAAAATGGAAGAGAGAAAGCACAATACGGTCATTTTCTGGGCAGCCCAGGTCTCAGTGCAGGAAGCTACCCTGTTTTATTTTGACCAACTTTATTATTTTAATGCATAACGCTCATTTTCAGATCTGATTTGGTGATTCAAAATTCTAGGTAAAATAGACTTCTAGGAAAAAATTTATCTGAAGGAGAGTACATTACAAGTGTAACCTAAAGTCTTAAATATACCTCAAGTAGGGCCATGTGTAAGCCACTGTTTGGTTCTAAATTTACAGAAATGCTCTGTTTTCCTGTTTCGACCATTACTGTAGTATTTTGACCTTAACTTGCTCATTTCTGATCCGATTTGAGGGGATTCAAGTTTCTAGTTAAATGGACTTCTAAGGAAAAATTTATCTTAAAAGGAAGTTCAAGCAGAAATTGTAATCCCAAAGGGTGCCCAGAAAATTTGTCGAGTGGAGCTATGTGCAGATTCTGTTCTGCCATCTAGATGTAAAACACAATAACTTGTGTTATGTAGTTTGAGGGCTTTAGAGAAGATTTTAAGTTGAAAATTTAAAGAGACAATTTGGATATATAAGGACTGATCTGGAGAGTTTCATAAATTTTTAAGACCGTTTTGAATAATTTTTGAGTCTTATAAAGTCTATGAGTATTGTTGAAAAAAGGTTGGCCAAAATGGAAGTGGGTTTTTAGTGCTTAAAGGGTAATTTGTTCATTTGGCTTTAAATGAATGTGTAGGTGGATTAAAATGGAAGTTTATGATTAATGTATAGTTGTGGTTTTTCTTGAAAAGGTGAGGACTATCGGACGGGGCTTGGGGTCGACGGGAAGCAAAGCGGGATTGAGCGGTGGCGTAGTGAAAATGATATTTTGAAAATTTAGGTTTTAAAAGTGAATGATTTAATGTTAAACTGAAAAGTTTAATGGAAATGTTATGTAAATGCGTAGCACAGGTTTCAAACCCATTTTCCTTTCATCCCTAAGCTGCGGCTTCTCTTGCACAGTGTCACTTGTGTGTGAGGCATCGTGCTACGTGGTCGAATCTCTTTGGACTAGGACTATGACAAACCTCCCAAAGCCATGATATAGACCTTTTTGGTTTTTCCATTTATATTTATCATTGATTAACTTTTAAAGCAATGATACACTTTGACTAACTTCTTGATACATGACTTGTGGCATTTCTTGGAATAAGGACCTCATATCCTACAATTGATTGTACACGATTATGTATAAGATCATGCATTTATATGTTAATCTATCATTAGAATCGTCTTCTTCAACTTTTTTTTCAACAATCATCTCGACCTTGATTCCTCAAAATCGATCTCCCTTGTCCTCTAATTACTCATCCAGTTTGAACTAAGTAGAGAACATTATCATTTCCATGTTGAAGTAGTAAGCAGTTTTCATTCCAGGCGAATAAACTACCATTTAGACAAATCACATTTACATTACATTAATATTCCCTCTAAGGTGTTGATGATGAGTGGGACTCTTCTACATGCCTACAATTTCTTTTCCAACTTTTATGATCTTTTCACTCACATTCTCATCCTCCAAATGTAATCTTTGAAATTAAAGTCCAGAACTCCTTTTTTCCTAGACCTTCCAACTCAAAAGATCTAGTATTATTTCCTATAAATGAAACCTCGGTATTTCGGGTGGTGGTACTAATGCCTCAGGAGCTCTCCTGGTGGCAGGTCGGCCTCGACGACGCATTTTCTGTGAACTCAAAATTTCATATGTCATGTAATGCATATATGATTTTAAATCACATAAATAATTTATGCAATTTTAAAATAAAACATTAAAACAATCATATGAACATAAAATTTTCAAATCTTTGTATTTTCAAAACCCGTGGCTCACGATACACGTTGAAGGATCCCGACCCGGATTAACCTCATGAACCCGAGGGGACCTCCCGGCACTCCAATGGATATAGAACTTTTTCTCAAAACTATCAATTAAAATCCATGGAGCGAACCCCTTTACAATCCTTTACATATCTTTAGAAAATAATGCGGAAGCGAAGTGGTAAAAATTTTTTTCTTTTTTTTTTCAAACACTTAGATTTTTCAGAAAAATCGGCCAGAGTTTCCTCTGTTTTTCGGACTTTCCCAAATTTACAAATACCTGCATAAGCATTTAAAAACACTTCTAATCTTTCAAATTTTCAACTTCCGTTTTAGGACTCCTCGTCCACAACTCAATCAACACAATATATATACCATATACATTTATTCCTTTCAATCATCAAAACATTCAAAACTTCTTCAATTCCATGCACACGAGTTTTATAAAAAGATTGGGCTTGGCCCGGGACTTAAGCCGACCACCTAAGTAGTTCCTTTTCAAATATATCCATATGCATATATACGTGACAAACTATTTGACATATAAAATATCTGGCTTATTTATCTGTTCACGGTTCGCATCACGTCGTCTCGCCGATGGCTCGACTCAACGCTTTGTGCGGGAGGTACTCCTCTGTGCCTTTTTGTCTTGGAGTCTGAAAATGTTTTTGAAACATATGGAAAGAATAGGCTAAAAGAGCCCAGTGAGTGTACATTTTCATTAAGATAAGATTTCCAGTATATATCAAAATAATACATAATTATACAATTAAAATCAATTTATGCCTTAAACATTTATGCCTTAAACTTTCTTTCTTTATGATAATAAATACTTATACATTAAAATCCATTTATGCCTTAAACATTTATGCCTCAAACTTTCTTTCTTTCTTTCTTTCTTTCTTCTTTCATTACGATGGAACCCGAGGGAATAAACGCACGAACAGTTTCGAATGCTTGACGGTGAGGACGATCATTGATCCTTAACCCTGCAGCTGGAGAAACTCACGCTTTGCACCAGGGTTCGATCCTGCTTACCCTTATCACGTGTAAAATATTACTTTCTGAACACCTAATTCCCTCCCTCGGTTAGTAACCTATAACTTTACCCTCTAAATCCTTACGCTTAAGGTACCTCGGCGATATCGATTATAAGCAGTGTGGGGTTTAGGGTAACCGCTTCGGTAAAACATTTATTCAAAATACATTTATAAATACATTTAAATCCTTCTTTATCATTAAAACACATATGCATTCTTTACACAGTTTAAACTTCCTTAATACTTTAACAGATGCATACATATTTAATATACATATAAATATATATATATATTGATGCAAGATAAAACATTTCCATATGCCTTAACATTTACATAAACATTTCCATTAAACTTTCAGTTTAACATTAAATCATTCACTTTTAAAAACTCAATTTTAAAATATCATTTTCCTCCTGAGTTAATGCATTTCAATCATTAACTAAAGTAGAATTCCCGTTTCCGTCCGATAGTCCTTTTCACCTTTTCAAAGGAAAACCACAACTATACATTAATCATAAATTCCATTTTAATCCACCATACACATTCATTTAAAGCCAAATGAACAAATTACCATGGCGCCTAAAACCAGCTCATTTTGTGACACTTTTCACAGTAATCTTATAGAGCACCTTAATTTCAAAAATTATTCAAACGGTCTTCAAATTATGAAACTCTCAGATCAGTCCTTTATATATCCAATGACATCACGCTTTAAATTTTCAACTTAAATTCCTTCTCTAAAGCCCTCAACCACATAACGCACAAATTTATTGTGTTTTACATCTAGATGGCAGAACAGAATCTGCACATAGCTCCACTTTGACAAATTTTATGGGCACTTTGGGATTACAATTTGCTTGAACGTCCTTAAGATAAATTTTTCCCTTATAAGTCCATTTTAACCAGAAACTTGAATCCCTCAAATCGGATCAGAAATGAGCAAGTTATGGTCAAAATACTACAAATGGTCGAAACAGGAAAACAGAGCATTTCCTGTACCGAGAACCAAACAGTGGCTTACACATGGCCCTACTTTGAGTACATTTTGGGCACTTTTAGGTTTTACAGTTTGTACGCACTTCCTTCAGATAAATTTTTCCCTAGAAGTCTATTTACCGTTTTGAATCACTCAAATCAGATCTGAAATGAGCAAGTTATGGCCAAAATCGAAAGAGTTGGGTAAAAGCAGGAAAAACGGGGCATTTCTGTACCGAGGCTGGCACTGGAAGAAAATGGCCAGGAATGTTCTCTTGGCTTTTTTTCGCTCTAAGCATGTCGATGCCTTATACCCAATTCAGCATATCCACACAATTCCCTATCAAATCCTAACAATTCCCTCCTTTCTTTTTCAAACCTAACCTAATCCATTTCCTTCTCAGTGATGTCAAAATCAACCATTAAACCTTAAATACCACCAATTTAACATCCATACCAGAAAATTCAAGACATTAGACATGAAAAACATCAAACCCTAACTTTCCCACCATTAAAACTTACTTGTTCTTGGTTTCCTTTGGCTCTCTCCCTTGCTACCACTTGTAGAGCACTTGGAAAGCTTGAAGGAGAAAAAATCATCTCCCACCTTGCTCCACAATTTTCTTCCCTTTCTCTCTTCTTTCCTCTCTTTTCTCTCCTTTTCTCCCTTTTCCTTTCTCTCCTACGTGAACCCTAGCCTTTTGAAGACCAAATGAATGTTTGGCTTTTGTTTTTCTCCTTTTATTATTTTAACATTTCCTTTAATTTGCAAATAACCCTCATCTTTCCAATTTTGCAATTGTAACTTATAATTGTATTATAGCCCATCTACACTTAATAATCTTCACCAATCCTTTTGCTAAATAACAATTGTACCCTTGTTTTAATACCAAAATTCCGGGTTCCATAAACTTTCATTTCCTACTTTAATCTCCAAAATACTACTATGTGACAATTGGTGCTCTTATACGCCCCTACAGTATCATGTACTGTACACTCTCTCGGGACGGGGTGTTACATTAACTTTAACTAGAGTTTTGGATTTTTTAGCAGCCACCCCATCCTGTCCTCTCCTTTGGAAATTGTGATTTCTTTCGTTCATTCTTTTCATCCCGTTAGAAAGAAGGGATGGTTTCAGCTTTCCTTAGCACGGGAAATCACCCCTCCGATTGTTTCATTTTCTCATATCCGGATTTCTCCCTCAATAAAGTGGTTTCTTCCACCCGGTCTGAGTTTTCATTTGATTTTCCTTTGTTTTCTTAAGCTTTTGTCTTCGACTTGTTGCGGTGTGTTATTCGTTGATTTTGTATGAGCAATTCGGATGCTTAAAGATACTTTGATGAGACAGAAAAGTCACATCAAATCCTTATTGGTATTATGCTTCCTTGAATCTTAGATGTTCTAAGCATATTAAGATTATATCGCAGGCTTAGAGCCATTTCTTAGTATTCAGGCTATTAACTTGGATGCTATATTATCCTCTAATGTTTTTAACGAGTTTGGTTATGTGTTTAGAATGTAAACATATTAGAATCAATGAAATTTCGATTTCGGCCTGCTTGTAAAAAAAAAGAAACTAGAGTTTTTTTTCTCTCTTTAAAAGGTATGTTTTTATAATTCGAGGAAGGAGGGTAAAGGGTGCTTAATCGCGTGAATCATACGCACTCTATGCTACATCGGAAACCATACAAATTAATTAATAAAAAGCATACAAAAAAGGATGTTTGAGAGCAAATACTTACAGATGAATGAAGCTGTAGCCATTACTTGGGAGCAATGGATGCAAATTAGTGACAAAAAACGGTAAAATTGCCTTAAGAACTAAAACTGAAATAGATCTCCAGTCATATATATTGACATCTTCTTCAATGAAATCACTAAATGATATGGAAAAGTAAATGTTTTCAGAAATGAGATTATGGTTGATCTAGAAAAAAATGAAATCAAGAGTAAAATGAGAATATCGGCGAAATAAGATGATGGACTTAAGGTTTTAGGGTTAGGAAGCAAAGAAGATGCTCCAATCTTGGATTCTTGATCATTTAGGGACTTTGAATTTGACTATTTATCGATGCTTTAAAATCGGATCGGTCGGTCCGATCTATTGAGCCGTCGATCGATACAGAAACTTTATGATTCAATGAAAAGACTATTTGACTTCACAAATCAAATCAGATAGGCAGAGCCAATCAAGTAGATTGCTTAGACAGGTAAGTTCATACTTAATCGAACGATTCACTCCTCTTCTTTTTTATAAGTTGAAACCACATCATTTTGATGCTTTTTGCACTGAAGTGGCGCGGTTTTATCTTTGGTGTATAAAGTAACAAAATTTTTGTTTGTCTTTCTCTTCCATCCCTATCTTGAGCCTCCTCTCACTGCTGCTTCTCTATTTCCCATATCCGGTGGTACTCTTCCAAATCCGATAATAGCCTCTTCATTGGCAGCGACTTTATGAGTATTGAGCATGGTCGACAATCCTAGTTCATACGTCTTGCAAGATGTATTTTTCAAATGAGATAAAAATATGAGATTTATTTTTTCCATCATTTGTGGACATTTATTTTTTCTACAATTTGTGCATTTATGAAATTAAAAATTTTACAATCGAATAATCTCGGTTTGATTTGCCATTTCTAAAGGAAAATTGGATTGGCATGGAAAATAATTTAAAATAGTAGAAATTCTTATTCTATTTGGAGGTGACAAAATTCTCTTTGATTTGTATTTATGATATATATATATATATATATATATATATATATATATATATATATATATATATATATATATATATATATATATATTCCCTCATCACAAATATATCTCATTTGGGACTCTAACCTAGTACTTTCTTGCTCTTTATGTAGAACCCAAGCTCTTGCTTAGCTTAGAAATTTATGTCTTATTGGCATGACATAATTATATTTTATTTGTATTAATGAAATAATTTATTTGGAAATTCTATATTTGACCTTAACTCTTTTTAAGTGCGAGTATGCGTATCGTATAATTATGTTTTGAAACAAAGTTGCCTTATAGAAATTATGTTAAGAATGAGTTGAGATTTCCAGTTAAATATTTTCCAACATCTTATAATCGTGATAAATATATTTTAGAAATAATAAATATCATGTTGATTTACATTATGAAAATATAACATCTTATATTGTATTAAAAATATGAAATCTTATAGGTATAAACTTTATAAAATGTTTGTCGATAGAAGAGTAGTTGTCCAAAATTTTATAAAGATTTTTCATTTTATGATCGTTTTTATTTTAATAATATAAATGATTTATTTTATGATCAAATCATCAGAATTCCCTGACCACTGTTGGACAGTGAACCATGAACATATAACTTTTGATTAAAACACCATTTGATTTTAAAACATTGCTATTTACATTGAAACATACCATGACTTTATAACAAATATTTTGAGGGCATTTTTTCCAATACAATCAGGATAGATACATTGATACTAGTATGATTTATGCAAGAAAAGTGAGGAAAGCATATCTTATTGAATGTAAAAGTGGTTATATATAGCCATAATAACTGAGCTAAAATAGTGCATCCTACTAGTAAAGCAAAAGAAGATTCGACTTCCTAAACAATAGGAATTATTGAACTGAGAAGAAAACTAAGTCTACCCGACTATAAATTAAGAAAAACTAGGTCTCACAGCAACATTCCCTCCATAGAAACTAATATCATATCAATTGATGCATGGATTTTGACAAACTCCCATAAGTTCTTGCAACTTTTCAAAATTAAATAGCTTTAATGGCTTAGTCATAAGATCTACAAACCGGTCTTTAGTTCAACATTAATCCAGTTTGATTATCCCATCTTGTGTAAGGTCTCTAAGAAAATGGAACCGGATATTGATGTGTTTGCTTCGACCATGCATAACAGGATTGCGAGAAAGGTTGATTGTTGAGCTATTGTTGCAATAAATTACAGTTGTGTCACTTTGAGATTGATCATTTTTCTAATATCCTTAGTAACCATATAGCACAGTAAAAGCCTTGAGATTCTTTGCAACAAATTATCATTACATGATGGATGCTTGTAAGAGGACGAGATATAGCTCTGAGCGAATAAAAATACAAAGCCGAAAGTGCTCTTGCAATCTTCTACATCTCTTGCATAATCAGTATCGGAAAATGCCACAAGCTGGTGGTTCTTTTCTTTGCAATAAAACACATCAATGTAAGAGTCCCTTGACATACCTTAACACATGTTTAGCAGCTTGGAGATGAAGTGTAGTAGGATGAGCCATGTACCAACCGAAGAAGGCTGACCACAAACATCAAATCTGGTATAGTGGAGGTTAAATACATCAAACTACCCTACTTGTTTGTAGGAAATTATCAACCATTGGCTCTCCCATAGGATCTTTCATCTGACTTTGTTCTTCGAATAATGGGGATTGTACTTGAGTGCAGTCGGTGATTGAAATCTCAGAACATCGAGTGTATTTTTGATAGAAAAATCCCATTGTCCCTGCGAGATTCTAACCCGAAAATACCTCATTTTCCCCAAATCACTCATTTTAAATTCTTGCATCATAGAGTGTTTGAAAGAAATAAGCAATTCATCATTTCCGGTAAATATAAAGACATGCATTTTGGTACATAGCGGAAAAATAAGTTGAATAGTATCGGCGAGCAACGGGGCGAAAACTTCTGTAGTCAACTCCATATTCTTTGGTGTATCCTTTGCAACAAACCGGGCCTTATACATCGATTCTGCCATGTTCGTTGAGTTTTTGTCTTGTATACCCATTTAACTCCAATTGATTTTCCACCTTTGGCAAGTTAGTCAATTCCTAAGTTTTTTTTTGCAACCCAAAAAACCAAGAAAGAACTTGGGGGTCAATAGTCATTTTTAGTATGAATGTCTTAAGAAAATAGGGTCGAAGGATGGGAGGGAGATAAAGTCCAGCTTTGTTGAAATTAAAGAAAATATGCAAGAGATGCAAGAGATGCTCCTTATGACATATATTGATGTTGACAAAGTGCGATGATATTGCATGGATTACCGTGGGTCACAGGTGTGTCATGTGTGTGGAAAAAGGAATTATTCTCTGGTTGATGACACTTTTTGAAGTCGGTCAAGATGCGCGCCGATTTCCCGAGGGTCCCGTTGTGACCGTCAGCCCAGCGAAATTTCTATCTTAGGTTGTCTTGCACCTAAGTCTTAGTATCGGATCTGTACCAACTACCCATGGACACCGAGTTACTCGACACCACTTCCATACGTCCCTTCATCGGGACCCATTCATTCATATTTAAATTTAAAATATGAAAAGAAAATGAATAATTACAGTCCATAGGTGTCCGATCATGGCCCTCTTACAATAATTACATACCCGACTCTTTATACAATAGTCTAAAAGAATTTTATAAAAATCCTTATACTCTGAAAACACTTTACAGAAAAATATTACTCAAGGCCATATGTCAGCCTCCTTTACAATCACGACCTCGTCGGAGCATCGTCTCCTGTGCACTCCTATACTGAAGGGGTGCCACGACAGGTGAGCAATGCTAGTAGAAAATTTTCCTACAAGAGTACACTCCCCACCTAAAATGCACATGCAATATGCAACCATGAAAATGTCGATCACATTCCATATGACTAATGCAATCCCCTATATGAAATATTACGTGTCATGCATGAGATGAGACTCCTCATGCTCCTGACACGAGTCCCCCAGGCCGACTCCCTCAAATATTCAATGCAAAGTGTGAGAACCAGTCATTGATATTTCACCCGATGACATAAACTATTGGACAATCCTCCAATATTCACTTGAATTTTTTTATCAAATCCCATGTATTGTTCATGGGCCACGTCTTTTTCGGGGTCACATCGTCGCATGCCTTCCAACATTTTTACGGGCTTTCACCGCCCGTGATCATGTATAACCACATATAAATTTGTGTCTTTCACCCTGGGGTGGGGGGGGAGGATCTACCTCATCTTGCTACGTCTAAACACATGTGATTTAGATTTATTATTGTTTTATACAACCGTGAGTCTCGATTTTGGACATTGTCAATTCGAAACTCTACGCGTCGCGGGAAAATGGTGAATAACGATTACCATGCGCCCACTCGACTCGGCGCTATGTGATCGTGCATATGAAATGCAATCATGTCATTTCATGCTATGTCATGCTACACCGCAAGCATTTATAAATTGGGATAGTCTCTTTCCTACATATAATTTCCATTTATCACAATTTCTATGTTAATGCATTCATGTACGAATTTCCATGTTAATACATGCATGACACGTAATGCGCCAGTTTTTAAGCTAATAATGACATATTATTTATTTTTCCAACAATACACACAAAATGGCTAAAATCTCGGACCCATATAAAACAAGACACCTCTTGGTCCCTTCATGACCATGAACCATTTTTTGGTTCCATTCGTTACCTAATTATTATGATACCAAAACACACAACAAAACTCGAAGATATCAATCCCGGGATCAAAAACAAACCTCAACCTTAGTCCGGAACTGCAGAACGATCCGAAAAAAATTTTCAATATTTCGTCCACAAATCACGGGACTAAATCACCTGACTATCAGACCAGAAGACCTTTATGCCATTACATGGCTTTTAGAGCTAAATATTCCAAGTAGGAAAATTCCACACCTCATGTAGTTTAGTGAAACTCCAGATTTTGGTACCAGCATGGCTCGCGATACGTGGATCGACTTTGTCTTTTGCTGCGACGAAAACCTATGGTCCATTTTCCGTAAATCTTAGAGAGAAGCTAGAGTTTCTCACTCTACTTTCTCTCTCTTTCTCATGTTTTCTCTCCTCCCTCACGCTCACTGTCCCTTTTTTTTTGCCAAAATGCCCCCTTTTCCCCCTTTTTGACTTTTCTTCCTACCTTTTTTCTTTTCTTTTTTTCTTTCTTTTGATTTTCCCTTTTTTTCTCTTTTTTTTTTTCTCATTTGGTTCTTATCGACGAGCTCCTATTGCTCAGCTCCCATTCCTTTTAAATTTAATTTTTTTCTTTTTCTTTATTATTCGATTGACTTTCTCCTTTGTTCTCCATTTAACACATGGCTCAATATAAGCCACTTATCCAAGTGCTATGTGTCACTTGCTAGCACCACATGGCCATCCATGCCATGTAATCCCGTCTCAAGGTGCAGTGGCATCCACATGGTCATGCCACATGTCACCCGAGCACTGGTGTCTTGAAAAGCGATGGTGTTATTGTCTTGGAATCAGCCAGAATTCATGCATATCACGATAATATTCTAGTGCCAAATATTAGACCACGCACCTTCATCCTCAAATAGGAAATGATAGGTGGACCACATTGTGTCATCACGTTCCCAAGTTGCCTCCTCCACTCCCTCGATTGTTGCCCTGACATTTTAAACTAACTGCACGGTCTTGCATCGCAACACCTGATCCCGAGCTATCCAAGAGACGCATTTCTCCCTCCTCGAAGGTCCCATCAGTATCAACAATAATCTCTCCCCAATCCACTACATGAGTTGGATCTGGAGTATACTTCCGGAGCATGGAGACATGGAACACCTCATGAACACCTAGCCAAACTGGTGGTAGCGCCAGCCCAGAGTATGTAGCTGTGCCCCGCCCTCTCGAGTACCTCGAAGGGCTTAATATACCTCGGTGCTAGCTTCCCTCGCTTGTTGATTCTGACCACTCCTCTCTTAGGCATCACCTTCAAGAAAACGTGATCACCCACCTCAAACTCTAAAGGTCAACGTCGTCTGTCGGCGTAGCTCTTCTATCTACTGCGGCCGTGGAGCGACTTCCCAGTCAAACTCACCTTCTCAAGGTGTCTCCCTAATCGGATCCGGATCAGTGATGGAACTCTCTCCCACCTTTGTCCAACAAATCGGGGATCGGCATGGCCTCCTATATAAAGCCTCATAGGGTGCCATCTGTATACTTGCTTGATAACTGTTGTTATAGGCAAATTCCACTAAGGGTAAGTGCTCCTCCCAGCTACCCTTAAGATCCAGAACACATGCTCGTATCATGTCCTCTAAAACTTGTATGGTCCTCTCCAACTGACCATTTGTCTACGGATAAAACGTCGTGCTCATCGTCAACTGTGTTTCCATGGCCTTTTGGAAACTTTTCCAAAAAGTGTGCCATAAACACGGGATCCTGTCTAATACTATGGACATTGGTACACCATGTGGCTTAATGATCTCTGAATATACAAGCGGCATAATTCCTCCGGTGTGAAGGTCATACACTGCGCCGTAAAATGTGGAAGCTTAATTGAGTGGAGTCCACTATCACTCATACCGCATCATGTCTTCAGGTATCCCTTGGCAAGAGTGGGTCACAAAGTTCATCATGACATGCTCCCCAGTTCCACTCACTTCCTCATTAGTGATAGCCATGTTGGCTTCATGACATGTGGGTCATAAAGAATCACATTGCAAAAAGTTTGGGAGATACAAATACAATAATTGTGGTATTGGATGTTGGTGTCTTTGATTATGAACGGGTATGTTATATTATTCGAGAATATATCGATAACTTTTGCTCAATAAA
This sequence comes from Tetrastigma voinierianum, assembly GCA_016808115.1. NCBI lineage: Eukaryota > Viridiplantae > Streptophyta > Magnoliopsida > Vitales > Vitaceae > Tetrastigma > Tetrastigma voinierianum. The sequence continues at coordinate 58,148 of JAEQBH010008819.1, forward strand.
GAAGATTACTTCTAGTTGTATTGTGCTATATATGAGGTAATAAGATATTTTTATATTTTTGCATTTCATATGCAATTACTATATGTTACAAGTTTCTAATAAGCGTGGAATTTAATAATTTGATTTGTGTAGCTATTTGTACAACCAACTCCAAGAAATCATTGCTCAACATGTATGGCTTCATAGACCACAGACGGATCTGCATTTTTCTGCATCAGTGAGCACGATCAGATTTGATTACTAAAAGATTAGAGCGTTGTTATGTGATCAATTATTTCCTAGCTCCTTATAACTCACAGGTAAGTAGTTTTTAATGAAAATTGATATTTTTGATATTAAGTTGTTGATTATTGTTATTATGTTTATGAAGGGATCACTAGTCGATGGTGGTTATTGACCTCATGGGGACAAAGTATATTTTGTGATTCTATTGGACGCCCAAGAGGGCGACTTGGTGAAAGGTGTTATTAATCACAGTAACTATTTATTCTTTTTATTTTTATAGTAATTTTCCCAGATATATCATTTGAACTCACACTATTGTTATACTTTATTAAATTAGTGCGCTCAAAATATATACAATGTTAAAACTGACAGGTTGCAAGAAATAAGCTTATTTAGTCTATTAAGGTATATTGAGTTGCACATTCTTTTAATAATTCATAAAATTAGATCTTATTTGTTTAAATCTTATAAAAAGTTTTAGAGATTCATTTTTTCAAGTGTCCTAAACGAACCATCGGTGTTGAATGTGGCTATTATGTCATCATGTATATGAAGTCATTGAAAATCATATCATTCAACCAATGAAAGGTAGGTTATTACATTGATACGTGATTCATATAGTAGTACTTTTTATGGTTTTAGATTTTTATATTTGTGTTATTTAGTGCTCTTTTTCTAAGTAACTTATGTATGCGTAAATTTGGCGAGAAGAAAACATAAACAAGGAAAGAAGTGACATTATCTGCGCGGAGAATGGAGTATGATGTGTGGTGGGTGATACTGTAAAGGCTTCGTTTGAAAATGTTATGGATGTTGTTATAAAAAAGCGATTATTGGATATTTGTATGTGATTATTAGATATTTCTAATCAATATTTTTGGTATTTTTTTGGAATTGAAAGTATATGTTTGTATGACAGGATTGGATATTATACTACGTTTTGAAAAATGTATTCTAAATGTTCATAATAGACTACGTTTTTAAATTAAAAAAAAAGTAATATTTTGTTCAGTTGTAGATGTAGTTAAAAGTTTTAAAAAAAAAACGTAGTTAAAAGTAGTTTAACTATGTCTTAAAATAAATGATCTTTGTACATAATGGCACATTAGTTAAAAGTCAAAAAATGTAGTTAAAAGCTGATTTAACTATGTTTAAAAGCGTAGTCTTTTGTTCATAATGAAGAAGCGTAGTTAAAAGTATCAGAAATAAATCAGTCTTTTGTACAATTATAGATTCATTTTAAGTAAAAACATGGTAAATATGTTTAAAGACTACGTTTTTTTGCTAACCTACGTCTGGCATGAATCTAAACATGGGACCTTTAACTACACTCACACTTTTAACTTTACACTTTCGAGCTAGACTACGGTTTAGAAAATGTAGTCTATATATGAAAGCTCGTTTTTAGGCGTAGTCTAATTAAAAATAGTTGTAGTAGCGATATTGGTGGTTTTTTAAATAACAGAGTTCATTATTTACTAACCAGCTATAAAGAGACATGCAATTAACTCAGAATATTTGGTAAAACGACACTCTCTATATTGCTGCTGCAGGAGCACATTAGAGGCATGAAAATTGGTGTATGTGTGAAACCCCATAAAATCCAAGATTTTGGATTTTCGGTAAAATAATAATTTTGGCTGAAAATCCGGAATTTTTCTAGATCTCGGATGACGAAACGGACTTCTCCGTTGAAATCGTCTCGTGAATTTAACTGCGTCGGTGCGTTAGATTACGAGGTGGTCGGGATTTCACGTTTTTCGAGGCGTGGGGTGTCGGATGACTATGGCAAGGTTAGGGGATCTTGGCATGGCCCAATAGAAGTGTGACACTTGGCATAAGGTGGCTCTGAATTAAGCCATGTGTGGGAAATGGATTCATGGCTCACATTGAGCCATGTAAGTGATGATGTCATAAAGTGAAATTAGGAAATAAAAGAAAATGCATGAAAAAGGGAGAGCCACACCTTGGTTTGAGGAAATGAGGAGGCAATTTCCTCCCATTTGACCGGATGATGATTTCTCCAAAAGGGGGAGAAAAAAGACCAAAGGAGAAAGGAGAAAATGAGGAGAAAATGAAAGGAAAATGAGAAGAGAAAAGAGAAAAAGGAAAAGAAAAGATAGGAAGGAAAGAAAACAAAGAAGGGAAAGAATCCGTAGAGAGAAAAGGAAGAAAATGGAGAAGGAAGGAAAGGGAAAAGGAGGATTTTCCTGGGTTTAGTCGGCGTTCGGATTCAGTACTAAAGTCGGTGCGTAGCCGATTAGGATGCACGTGTGCACGCTGAGGATGGAGTTCGACAAACTCCAAGAGGTAGGATATTTTCCTACTTGGTTCACTTACAACCTAAAAGAGCTTTATAATGGTAGGGGTTGCTTATGGGAGGCCACGAGAGGCCATGTGAATTAGTTCCATGCCTTGGGACTAAGGGGTATGGATTTCATGATCGGTTGCATATTTGTGGGGAGTTAGGGTTTACTAGAGCGAAGTTTCGGTGTTAATAGTTTGTTGTTGTGATAAAAAGGATTGGAACCAAAATGGTTCATTTTTGAGAAGGGGCCGTGAGGTACCCTGTTGAATGGTCCTAATTTTGAGACCTTGTTGTGTGTTATGGCTTGCTTGAATAACATGCTAAGTGTGAAATTGTGATATTGATGCATGCTTTTTGATGTATTAATATGTTTTGCATGGAGGTAGATTATATGTATCAATTATAATTATCCATGGTGTGTAAATGTTTCATGTAGTGCTCATTCATGCATGTAACATATAGAGAAAATGTGGCATCATGCATTTCATATGCAGTCATCGCGTCAGGTCGGGTGTGGGTGCAGGGTAAGGTTTGTTCATCGGTGTCGGTGAATGGAGTCGTGAACTTCGGGAAAAATGGGACGAAGTCAGTGAAAATTCACGAGTGTGTAAATGATCAAAATGATAAATTACATGTTTTGGGCGGAGCAAGTTAGGGTAGATCCCCCCCCAGGGTGAAAGTCCCATAGTTTATTCACGGTTAGACATGAATCCCGACGATGCAAGTTCGTGAAAATGTTGAAAAAGGCGTGCGGCGTCCCTGCGGTGTAAGCAGGAAATCAAGTGGCCCACAAAATAAAGGAAAGAATCAAAATCAGTTTTGATAAATAAATTGGAGGGTTTCAATGGTTTAGTCGAGGTGTGTAGTGTTTTGTTCACATTTGGCATTGTGCGGATGTGAGGAGTCGATTGGGACTCGGTGGTGAGCATGGTCGCATCTCATGCATGATATAGACATTTCATATAGAAAATAGTTGTATGGAATGTGATTGATTGTTTATATATGCCATTGCATATGCATTTTAGGTGGGGAGTAACCCTTGTATCTTTTGAGAAGAAAGCCGAAATGTGGCTTTAAGAAAATATTTGGTAAATATGTATAAATCTTTTTGTAGAACAAACATGAAAACTATGAGAAAATAGTTGATTAATTTGGTTTTATGAGTATGGATGTATGGGCCCCATGTGGCCATTTTACTCATGTGTATGTCTCGTCACACGAGACATTTAGATTTCCGCAGGTTGACGGGTAGTTAACGGACACCCCGGGAAATGGGGCGTCACAGTATGTTTTCTCAAGCATGTCCTCATCTGTAATATTTTCTCCACATATTTCAACTGAGAACTAATTTTGAACAAGGTTGAGTTGTAGTCACTTAATGACTTGAAATCTTGTAGTCATAAATGAAGCCAATCATAACAGACGTTCGAAAGAATTACGGTCTTTTGATGATCGTATCGTTCTTTCAAACTCGTCCAGAGGATCAATGGATCCTTGACCGTTAGATATTCACTTTTCAGGCCTTCATCAATATGATGGCGAAGAGGTGTAAGGCCTTAAGCGATCACAGGATGTGGTCTTTTTTCAAAATCAAAATAACAAAAACAATTTTTTTGTTGTTTTTTTTTCTTTGCTTCTTCAAGCTTCAGTCTTGAACATTCCAGACGCAGGCTTCAGGCCTGATTTAAGAAAAGAAAATAATTCTTCTTCATGCTTTAAGCATCGAGGGCTTGAATATTTCAACGTGACTTAAAATTTGGTTTTACAGCGAGTTCAAGCTTCGGGCTTGACACTAAAATTGGAAGTCTAAAACAATTAAGAGTGCAGACTATGAAATTGAAATGTACCTTTCTTGTTTTATGATTTTGTAATACTATGCAGTGCGAGTTCCTTGGATTTGAGCTTTCTGACTTTGAGATTGTTCGAGCTCTCGTGTTGATAACATGTTGAAAGATAAAGAAGATGTTGAAAGATAAAAAAGAGATAATAGAGATAATTTAAGAAGAAAATTGTATTTCCATTATTCCAAAAACCCATATATTATACCGTAATAATTATTCACCGATAAATGTGTGGTCATTCACAGTTATCATACTACAACAATTTTTTAATTAGACTACGTCTAAAAAACGTAGTCTTTTTATATATAGACTACGTTTTCTAAACCGTAGTCTAGGCGAGTATAGTTAAAAGTGTGAGTGTAGTTAAAGTCCACATTTTAGACTACGTTTTTTAGATGTAATTAAAGTAAAAAAAAAACGTGATCTTTAAATATGGCCCCAGACTACATTTTTGTCTGGAATGTGATACATAAGCTATCTGAACTACGTTTTTCGACTTTTAACTACGTCTATTATGAACAAATACTACGTTTTTAAACGTAGTTAAACTACTAACTACATTTTTTGACTTTTAACTACGTCTATTATGTACAAAATACTACGTTTTAAGAGCGTAGTTGTAAGCTTCTGCAACTACGTTTTTTTTTTTTTACTTTTAACTACATTCTATTTGTCTGAAAAGATTACTTTTTATTGAAACGTAGTCTATTATGTTATTTAGACTACATTTTCCAAAAGCGTAATATAATATCCAATCACATTTATCACACCCCCACCCCACTATCGAGGTGTGCATTAGCTCAATAAAAATCAGTAGTTACCTCTAACGACTAGAAACTCTGTGAAACGAATGTATTGCTTACTAAAACCTCTATAAATTTTTTTTCTAAACTTGTGATTTTATAAAATTTCGACAGCATAGCAGCTGTATATAGGACATGTCCCAAAACCTATATACATCCAATTAACACTATATCCAAATTATGGCAACCAGCATACCAACACATTTCTCACAAAACTACTCTATGTACATACATATGTTCCATTATACATATTCAAAGTATTTTCTTACATAATATTCTTACTAACAGCACTTGTACAATGTCAGGACAAACCCTATTGTGCTCCCGGCGTCTTGCGTACTTGTGCTGGAAAATAGTTTTAAAATGCAAAATAATGAGCTATGAGCTCAGTGAGTGTATGCTTTATAAAATGTTTGCTTTTAAGAAAACATCTCAAAAGCTGTGCAACTCTCTTTTCTAAGATATTTTCAGAAGCCTTGCTTGCTTACTTTAGTTCCTAAACCTTCTGTGCCTTGCTTTTAAAAGTTTACAAACTTTTAATGCCTTGCTTGCTTTCTTTACTTTTCTTTAAGTTTATAAAACTTTTCTCGATTCTCTTGCTTGCTTTCTTTACCTTGCTTGCTAAGTTTATAAAAACTTTTATAAACCCTCTTGCTTTCAAATTTTCTCAAAATTTCCCTTGCTTGCTTTATCGGCTTAAAAAGTTCTTAAAACCTTTCACAAACCTTTTAACAAAGTTTCACCAAAACTTTTCATAAGCAGGGCACAGGCTCAACGCATTCTTTGAAAATAAAAGCGAGCACAGACTCAATAGTTTCTTTTAAAACTCTCCGGGCTTTGGGCAGCGGGAACCAATGGTTGATTTTCAAAAGTAATATGTGTGCTTATAAAACATCTTACTTTGAGCTATTACAACTACTATACTAGTGAACCACGGGCTTTGAGCGCCGTGGGTGAAAGACACAGGTCCGCATCACCTTTTCAGGTGAATATGGTGGGAATTATTTGCAGGTCGCCATCACCATAATTTAGCTAGAGCTCATAACCTTATATACTCCACATGCACGTGCCACGGTCTCCTTTAAATGCATGATGTATATGTCCTAAGTTTCCGACCGGGCAAAACTAAAATCATGTATGAATCCACAACACCACATAGTGCATGTACGGAATCTCGACCGGTTTTCTTGCTTAGAACTAGGAAGGCACATTTTCACAAACATTCTTTACTTGCTTGCTTGTATCTTTAGAAAAATAGTTTAATTTAAAACAATTGCTTGCTTGAAAAATGGTTTAATTATTCGAAACCATTTGCCCGCCTTTGCTTGAAAGATGGTTTACAATTTAGAAACCATTTACTTACTTTTCAAAAATGGTTTAACTCAAAACCATTTACTTGATTTCTAATTCATTGCTTGCTTCTTGAAAATGGTTTGAACTCAAAACCATGAAATACCAGTGCAAAACAATTTATAATAATAATGGTTTAATTATTCAAAACCATTTGCTTACTTGCTTGTTTGCTTGAAAAATGGTTTAATTATTCAAAACCATTTACTTACTTGCTTGCTTGCTTGAAAATGGTTTTACAATTTAAAACCAATGCTTGCTTTCAATTATGGTTTAACTCAAAACCATTTGTAGTTCCAAATTCATTGCTTTGCTTCTTAGAAAATGGTTTGAACTCAAAACCATGAAATACCCAGTGCAAAACAATTTTATAATAATAATAATAATACACTAGTATTTGGAAAATGAGTTTAGAACCTCACCTCTTTAGCACTAAGCTTGAACAGTTCCCTTTCCACTTTGCTTTAGCCTACACTCGATGTATTAGATCGCTGCATTATTACAACCAAGAAATTTGCACACTTGGTGCTACAATTAAAATTTTCAGAAAATATGTGGGCCCCAAATGCCATTCACAGGCATATGACTTGATTCTAGACTAAAGGGACTTTCCATATAGTCTAAAAACACCCAGCTGTTTCTGAAAATTGTAATAGAGGCTTGTCTGAATAAATCTGAAATTTTAACCAAAGCGTCAGAAAGCAGGTCGAGAAATTCAGCCGGGCTGTGAAAATAGTCCCAAAATTTCCTAAAAATTCTAAACTCAGTCACAAAAATTTTGGGAATTTGAATTTGTAACCTCAGAATATTCGAAACCATTATATAGCCTTTAGGCTCGAAATAATACAAATGGAAAATTTCCCACCTCTTCCAGTTTGACAAAAAGTCAAGATTTTTTGGTGTCACGTATGGCTCTGCGTCGTAGAGTGGCACCTGCGGTCAGAAAGTGCGGACCACTAGAATAATAGCTATTGAATCTGAGAAAAACTAAAAATTTGGGTTTTAGCATATTTACAATTCTCTGATGAAATCACATTTTTGATCATTCTATTAACAATCAGAAGCCTTTTGTGTTTATCAGACAGATCAGTGACTGAAGAATGCGAGAAAGAAAACTAAAAAGAATAAGAAAAAAAAAAAAAAAAAAACTCTCTCTGCGCCCGTTCTCGGTTAAAATAAAGCCCCGGCCATTGTCTTTTTTTTTTCTTTTACAAGTAGGACCCATATGTCCTTTTCTTTCTTTCTCTCTGTCGTTTAGCCCGAAACAATTTATTTTGTCTCGGTTTCAATTTTATTTATCCTAAATGAATATTCTTTATATACTTGCAATTTTAAAGAGATTTTCTAAAAATCGATTTAAGTTTCACTCTTAACCGTTGCCCTGGGAATTTGTAAAATATTCCGACTATCTCGAATTTACTTGAAACTTTCCTAGGTCCAGCAGATTCAGCGAGACGAACAGCAGGCGCCGATCCGTTTAGGTCATCAGAGATCTAGAGAATTTCGAGCTTTCTTTTGAACTATTTTGGCAATTCATTATTATTATTTTACTATTTAAACTTCCATTAATTATACTCCACCCTCAACTTTCCTTAATTGCAAATCAAACTTTGAAATTCCTACTATGGCCCATCTCTAACTGGTATTATGCCTTACATATCCTTTTTCTTCAAATGACAATTGTACCTTTGTTTTAAGTACCAAATTCCGGGTTCCAAATTTTATAATTTCCTAATTTCATCTCCAAAATACTACAATGTGACACTTGGTACTCTTATACACCCCTACAGTATCATATACTGTACACTCTCTCGGGACGGGGTGTTACAAATCCTCCCTCCTTAGAACATTTCGTCCTCGAAATGAACAAACTAACTCAAAGGAAAGGAAAATACCTCAATCAGAAAATAATTGAAGATACTGACGGCGCATCTGAGCCTCTGGCTCCAAAGTAGCTGCCTCCTTCTCATGATTCTTCCATAAGACTTTAACTAATGGGATCACCTTGTTCCTCAGTACCTGTTCTTTGCGATCCACAATCTGCACAGGTATCTCCTCATAAGTCAAATTCTCTTTTAACTGCACTGGCTGCTATCTCAATACATGTGAAGGATCCGGGATATATTTCCTCAACATTGATACATGGAATGTATCATGAATCATAAATAACTGCGGGGCGCTTCAACATAATGCTGGACCTACTTTGCTCACTTAATCTCATAAGGTCTATATATCTCGAGACTAAACGCCTCGTTCCCAAATCTCAACACACCTTTTAAGGTGAAATCATAAAAAGACTTGGTCACCTATCTCAAACTGTAAGTCTCTACGACGGTTGTCCGCATAACTTTTCTGTTTATCTCTTGCTATCTTCAAGTTATCACGAACAACTTTCACTTTCTCTGAAGTGATCTGTACTAGTTCAGGGCCTATTAGTCTTCTTTCACCAACCTCATCCCAGCACATTGGAGTCGTACATTTCCTGCCATATAGTGCCTCAAATGGTGCCATTCCTATCTTTGGCGATAGGCGTGGTGCCAGGCAAACTCCATTAGTGCCAAGTGAGTATCCCTGACTTCCTTTGAGATTCCGTCCTGAGCTCTCGACGCCATGCTCTAACGTGAATAGTCCTCTCTGATGAAGCCATCCAGATGCGAGGATGAAATCTTTGTCTTTGAAATGAATGATACCTAAAATTTGTTTGCAAACTAGGCCAAAACCTAGATGTGAACACGGGTTCTCGATATGAACTATCGAAACTAGGAACTTACTGAAGTCTCATATCTCGTCCACATGCCCTGAGGTGGGCCAACTTTCCAATGAATCCTCGATGATAGCGTAGAAAATGAGTGGTTTAAATAATGATCCAACTATCCACCATATCGCATCATGTTGCCTCAGTCCGCCGGAAGACACATTACAAAATCCATAGTAATCTTCTCCCATTTCCATGCAGGATAGGGAGTAGTGTATCTTCAGCGGGCCTCTGATGCTGCCTTCACTGTTGTGAGGTTGACACCTAGAAACAAACTTGCGATCTCTTTACGCATCTATTCCACGATAATGTTCTTTCAAGTTACGTACATCTTAGTCTTTGCTGGATGCATAGCATGCAGCGGATGAATGTGCTTAACTTCCGTATGTCTCTCTTGAGTTTGCCGTACTCGGCACACACATTCTTTGACCTTTCAACATCATGCCATCATCTCGATCTGAAACTCCACATTCTTCCTTTTTCTATCTTCTTCCTTAGCTTAATCATTTGTGGATCCGGTGGCGCCCTGCTAGAATGCGGGTCCACTGAAGCCGATCTAACATGAAGTGGCAGCCAGGCTCTGAATCCTCGACCTCGATATCACCTAAAGCTCTCGAGATCCACAGTAGTGGAGAGAATCGCCTGATCTCATGAGACAAAGAACTCTGCAGTCGCCTACTCGAGGCATCTGCTAAGACAGTGGCTTTGCAGATAATTTCGATGGTACGATTAGTAGTCTTTAATAAGCTCGAAGCCGTCTTCTTTGTCTCGGGTTTAATTCTTTTGGGTGAAAATATATTGAAGACTTTTGTGATCTGTAAAGATCTCTGAGGAACACCATATAAGTAATGTCTCCATATTTTTAAGGCAAACTACATTCTTGCAAGCTCTAAAGTACAATGTGTGAATCAGTCTCCTCATGTTCTTTGTTTGTCTAGAGAGGCATATCGCAATCACCACTATCGTGCGTAAAGCACTGGCCAAGGCCTTGCTTGAAAACATCTTTGTAAACCCTGAGCCCATCTCTCCATTGGTAGCTAGAGCTGGAGAGTGAGTCAATTTACCCTTCACTCTGAAACTCTTGTGAGGCATCTACCCAATCATACTTAACATCTTTCCTTACATCAGGCTTGATCGATTAGGGGTTGCTGAAGAACCCTCAGCAAACTGCAGCAATACCTGCTAAACCAAAGGAAGCTCTGACCTATGACACACATTCTTTGGTGGTTTCTAATTTTACTGCTTCTATTACAGGAATCCACCTCTTATCAATTTGAAAATGACATGACTAGGAATGCCACCTTGTCGAATAGCCGACATTTGCTCGACTTGTATATTCGCTCCCCCTTTAAATTCTACTGTACAATCTCGAAGTGCTGCGAATGTTCCTGCGAACTGCACGAATACACTAGAATATCATCCGTAACCTTTATGCGAACGCTATCCAAATCACGGTACGGAATACTCGGTTCATGAATCATGTATTGGGGCATTAGTCGAACCAAATGGCATCACCAAACATCATAATGTCCGTGGCGTGTCACGATCTGATCTTAGGTACGCTGCTCTCACTTCTCAAGCGCATTGATACCCGACCTTAAGTCTATCTTCATTTCGAGATCCTTAGGTTGATCAAATAACTCATCGATCCTAGGAGTGAATGCGATTAAAATGTGCCTATTATTTGCACGTAATTTATACACAACCGCAAACTCCCATCTTTCTTTTTCACGAAGAAAAGCTGAGCTCCCCATGGGGATATGCTTTTAGTCAATGAATCCCCTTACTCAACAATTCTTCTAGCGGGCCTTAAGCTCCTCGGCTGTAGAGCCATCTATATAAGGAGGAATGGAAATGGGCTCGATCCACGGAATCAAATCGTGAGTGATCATTCTATTCTGTTTGGTATCTCTTGATATCATCTGGAACATACAGGAACTCTCTAACAAGCGGAATCTGCATCAATATAGTCCCCTCCTTCGGTCTCCACCATAAGCTAGATGACACGACATCCTTTACGTAGCATTCTGTCTTTGTCATGGCGGAGATCCTCCAGGAAAGATATATCTGCTATTCCTTTGAACTTTACCTCAATTTCCACTGGCTCTTGACTTTGCTTTATACTTATAATAATCGATGTGGCTCTATGGTGAGACAACCAATCCATACCGAAGACCATCAAGTCCCTCATATCTAAAGCTACGAAGATCATTTGAGAACTCGTCTCAGTGAGAACTCTACTATCTCACGACTATAAATGCGAGTAAACGGATCTCGGTTGAAGGACACTCTCATACGACCCTCTAATGGTTGGGTCTCTGTAACGATCTAAGAATATGACGTTTAAATGAATGCGTAGCTCACGGGTCCACTAATGTATATGCATCATGCTCGAGGATAGAAATAATGCGGTGACCACATCGGGCTATGCATCTTCAGATCAGCATATACTACGGCACGAGTGCGAGGCTCTGTGCCGTATCCACAGGGCCTTGCCTCACCTGCACGGCCACCCTGCGCACTGCGGATGTGCTGGCCCCTGCCCAGGAAACCTGCTCCGTCGACTTTTGTGCTAATCTACTGATGCTGGGGTGTTGGGTAGCCTCTTGATGTTCCGCACCAATCATTTGAGGCACTCCCCTAATGAAATGGCCTTCTGGCCTGATGGAAGCTACCATCTTTGAGATCTCCTACATTCCCCTTAGTATCGTTTAGACATATCTTTTATCTGGAGTAATACTCAGGGTGCCTTGCTGGCCCAGGGCCTCCTTGATCCTGACTGAAACGACTCCTCCCTTGCACTAAGCCTCTGGCCTCTACCATATTCCTCTGGCACATGCTTGTCAGAGCTGTTGGGACGTGCACAGATACACTCTCTTTGTGAGACCCCCCTTCGTGACCTCATGGGTACCCTTCAGGTGGAAGCTCACTCCATAGGATCATCTCATTCCCACTGAGTTCCTTTCGCCTCCCCCCGGAGGGTCGAGACCCGGGACTAGGGTCTTTGAGTCAATGGGAAGCATCTGCGGTACCAGGCGAGCTACTGGCTCGGTTGGTACGAAGATGCTTCCCGTGGTTTCGTTTCAGATCTGAGTTAAATCTGAGGCAGGCTGATCAGAGTCAGTATCACTATGACTTCCCACTGAAGAGCATCAATGGTGATCACAAAAAGGTGAGATCTCTCTAATAAAGCGCCTTTTTGTGTGGGGTCCACACCCTTCGTGACCATGGGTGCCCTTCGGTGGCCTTGTGGGGTCCCACCCTTCGTAACCGGTTGCCAGCCAGGTGGGATCCACTCACGGGAATATCATGCCCTCCCTAGGCATTTCTTCCTTTCGTAGAGACCTGAACCCGGGACCCGGGGCTTAAGGGTCAATGAGGCATCTACACTACCAAGTGACTGGGAATTCCTTCAAGCATTTCAAGTACTCAGTTGGTTTGATAAATAATCCATAGAATCTAATAACACTGGAGACCTCCCACTAAGCCCATCGACCCACTCGGTTTTACGTCGCCGGCTGTAGCACAGGATTTCAAACCCATGCTCCTCTACGTCGCCAAATTCACGGCCTCTCTTGCACAGTATACATTGTGTCATTGTCAGCTGTAGTCTCATCGATCAGACTAGACCTCTTAACAGCCTGTTCAATATCATGATATGGACATACCAGTTTTTTTTTTTCATTTTATCTTTTTATCATTGAGTTCTTTTCAACTGATGATGCATGGCTAACTTCTCTTAATACATGACTTGTGGCATTTGCAGAAATAAAAGGACCTCATATCCTATAATTTTATTGTGCAAGATCATGTATAAGATCCCTTCACATTTATATGTTAATCTATCATTAGAATCGTCTTCTTCAACTTTTTTTCTTGACAATCATCTTGACTGCGATTCCTCGAAATATCGATCTCCATATCCTCAAATTGCTCATCCTGTTTAATTAGTAAAACAGCTTATCATCATTTCATGTTGAAGTAGTAGCAGTTTTCATTCAATAAGATCGACTCCCATTTGGACAAGTCTGATTTACATTACATTAATATTCCTCTAAGGTGTTTGATGATGAGTGGGACTCTTCTACACATGCCCACAATTTCTTTTCCAACATTTATGATCTTTTCACTCTGCTATTCCTATCCTCAAATAAATATTTGAAATTAAAGTCCAAGATCCTTTTGCCTAGACCTTCCAACTCAAAGATCTAGTATTATTTCTATAGAAATGAAACCTCGGTATTTCGGGGTGGTAGTACTAATGCCTCGGGAGCTCTCACGGTGGCGAGTCGGCCTCGACCGGCATTTTAATGAGTCAAAATTTTACTATGTCATGTAATGCATATATGATTTTAAATCACATAAATAATTTTGAAATTTTAAAATAAAGCATTAAAACAATCATATGAAAATAAAATTTTCAAATCTTTATAACATTTTTCGAAACCGTGGCTCATTACCGCGTTGAAGTCAGGCAGGATTAACCTCATAGGCAGGACCTCCAGAGCACTCCAATGGATATAGAAACTTTTCCTTAAAGCAGTCAGGCCAAATCCATGGAGAGCGAACCCTTACACAATCCTTAGCATATCTTTAGAAAATAATGCGGAATAGTGATAAATTTTTTTTCTTTTCTTTTTCTTTTGTTTTTCAAACACTTGGATTTTCGGAAAAGGTGGCCAGAGTTTCCTCTGTTTTTCGGACTTTCCTAAATTTACAAAACCTGATAAAAGCATTTAAAAACACTTATAAACTTCAATTTTATACTTCCATATTAGGACTTCTCGTCCACAACCCAATCAACACAATATGCACATACATTTGTTTACTTCAAATCATCAAAACATTCAAACCCTCTTAAATTCATGCATTTTTATCAAAACATTTTGGGCTTGAGCCGGACTTAAGCCGGCCGCCTCATTACCTCATCCCGAGGATCAAAGCCAACGTAGTTCCTTTTCAACTTTATACATATACATATATACATAACAAAATATTGACATAAACAATGTAGTATATATACAATGAAATCACGGTCGTCGTCTCATCATCAAACAAACTCTTTGCCACGGGAAGTGATCTCTATCGCACACTGTCTTGGGTCTGAAATGTTTTGAAACATATGAAAAGAATGAGCTAAAGGAGCCCGTTGAGTGTACACATTTTTCATTAAAATAACATTTTCAGTATATACAAATAATAAAAAATACTTATCTATAATTAAAATCCATTTATACCTTAAACATATTTATACCTTAAACTTTCTTTCAATAAATACTTGTATTTAAATCCATTTATATTTCTGACATTTATGTATAGTAAGCTTTTTCTTTATTTCTTTCTTTCTTTCTTTCTTTCTTTCTTTCTTTACGATGGAACCGAAATAAACACAGAACGATTCAGATGCGACGGTGAGGGCAGTCACATTCAGTCATAACCACTCGCTCTTGCGGAGAAACTCACGCTTTGCATAGGGTTAGTCGCCATAACATCGCGTGTAAGGATATTACTCTAGACACCTATTTCCCTCCCTCGGTTAGTAACCTATAACTTTACCCTCTAAATCCTTACACGGCAAAGTACTTGACGATATGATCATAACAGTCATAAGGGGTTTGAGGTAACCATCAGTAAAACATTTCTTTAATACATTTATAAATACATTTTAATCCTTTACTTTATCATTAAAACACATATGCATTCTTTGAAAACATTTTTAAACTTTCATAATAACATAACACATACATATATTTAATACACATATAAATATATGCATTGATGCAAGATAAAACAATGCAAGATAAAACATTTCCATGAAACTTTCAGTTTAACATTAAATCAATTCTATGTAAAAATAATTTTCAAAATATCATTTTCACTCACGAGTTCACCGCTCAATCCAGCTTGCTTAGTTGATTCAGTTCCGTCCGATAGTCCTTTTCACCTTTTCCAAGAAAATCACAATTACACATTAACCATAATTTCCATTTTAATCCACCATAAACCTCATTCTATATTCTTGTATTACTCTGGGAATCTATTTTGCCAAGATTGGAATCAATCCAATCGGATCATCAAACTAAAGTTATGGCATTTTCATGCCAACTAGTCACCCCACCCCGATTTTCTAGTGACAGTTTGTATTACTCATTTTCCGAGGTCTTGACTTCATATTTTGACACTATGTCCATATAATCATTTAAAGCTAAGGTGCTGGGGTTCTATTCCAATTGGAATCACCCAATTCGAAGACACCGAAGAACTCTTTCCTACGTCCAAATAACCGGGGCTAATCTAGGTTCAAGCTGAACAGGTTGCATTTTACATGGTCCTACTTTGAGTGAATATTTTGACACCTTGATCAGAAGAATTTGGCGATACCTTCTTCTTAAGTTTTGTTCTCCTTCAAGTATATTTTGTAGCCACTTAAATCACTCAAATCGGAGCACAATTGGGCAAGTTACTTGGCCAAAATACCAAAACTGGTCAAAACAGAAAACAGGACATTTCCTGTGCCGAGACTGCTGCTACCCAAAAGTGGCCAAAATGTGTTTCTCTTCATTTTTTCTTTCCTCTAAACACTTAAATCTGATTATTATACCCACATTTCAACATAACACACACAATTCACTATCAAACCCTAACCATACTCACTTGATTTTGTCAAAACCTAACTAAACCATGGCTTTCTCAGGTTGATATTAAATTCCAGCACCATTAAGCCTTAAATACCATCAATTTAACATCCATGCAGAATTTAAGACATTAAACATGGAAAACATCAAACCTAACCACACCATGAAAACTTGTTTCTTGAAGTTTCTTTAGCTCTCTCATGGTTACCCATGAAGATCACTTGAAAGCAGAAAAACAAGAAAACTCTCACCTCCCCAACTTAGTTCCTCCTTTCTCTTCCTCTTTCTCCTTTCTCCCCTTTCTTTTCTCTCTTTTCTCCTTTCTTTCTCCTTCTCATCACAATGATCTCCTCTATTTGGAGACTCAAATCTAATTTTTCTTTTAAATTCCAACTTTCCAAAATTACCCTTAAGTCCAAAGAATTCAATTGGTTATTGTAAGGTAAGATTACCCTTTAATCCAAACCTCTCATAGATTCATTTTATGAGACCAAGTCATTACCCATTATTTAAATCATAGCAGCATTAGAAAGATTTTTGATTGGCTAGTACAATTAAATATCTCCTTATAAGCCGATTTTATCCCGTTTAGCCTTTTCTTTGTTTTTATATCGATTATATGTCAAAAATATTCTATGGCCGTCTATATTTAAATTTGAACATAAAATATTCTAACTAAATCCTTCACAGTGAATTTTAGGCTCTGAAATCACCGAAATCGGATTTAAAATCATTAAAATCGGTAATCCGGACAATAGCGTATTATTACCAGTGCGTTTGGATCACACAGAAACTATCAAACGGACTCCGTTCACTTTTATTTCCAGTTTCGTTAGACTCTATGATTATTTCGGACATTTTACCGTGTGTATTCCCAATTTAGAAAAATATCCAGCCTTGGGCTCCAAATTTGATCAGGAAATCACTATTCTTAAAATCTCCAATTCTCTTCTAAATATCAGTTCAAAGTCATAGGAACTGAAATTTCTTAAAAATTCCTTTGCAAACCCCTCCATCCGGATAAAATAAGAAAAATCACTATTCCTTAGGGCACCCGATTACAATTTTCGAAAATTTTCACTTTATGCCCAAATGACGTCCGGAGCGTTTTAAATTCTAATCTACCCTCATTTCTATCATTGGACCTCTAATCAGTTCAAAAACTACTATTATAACATTCAATCAGTTTGGGGTTTTACAATGGAATTAAAAGTTGAATAGAAAATGAGATGAGAGGGTTAGGCCAAGAAAGGTTTTAATTGGAAATGCATTGGTTTGATTTAGTTTAAGTAAATCAATGACATTGGATGAATTATCAAAAATAATTTGTTGAAAGAAACTGGGAGAGATTGAAGAAATAATTATGAATGTGTGACATGTAGGATTTGACCACCCTAGGAGGAGGAGAGAGAGAGAGAGAGAGAGAGAGAGACGTATCGGTTTGGTGGGTTTCCATTTGTTTAATCAATTGAAGTGATTAAATGCCTAATGGGATGTGTTAAATTAATGTTTTTCGAGAGAAGAATTGATTGAATATAAATGTAATTTTTTTTAAGATTGAAGAAGCAGAAGGGCATTGCTAGGTTTTTCACTTTAAGGATGCTAATGGCTTGATTTAAGGCTTGCGATCCTTGATTTAATTGGAAGTGAATTGGATAAGCTGAGACTTTATGATGAGGATGTTCCCAAGACAGCATTCAGAACACGGTACGGGCATTTTGAGTTTCTAAGTCATGCCATTTGGACTTACGAATGCCCCGGTAAAACTTGTGGATCTCATGAACAGATTTTGGGCCTTATTTAGATCGGTTGTTATCGTGTTTGTGTGATATACTGATCTATTCGAGTGGAAAGAACATCTGAGAGCACTTGAGACAGTACATAAACATTGCGGGGAACATGGTTATATACTAAACTAGAAATTAAGTGTCCATTTTGGCTCGGCGATTATCATGCATTTTAGGACACATAATAGTTTCGCAGGAGGATCTCGGTGGATCCGCGAGGAAGGTCGAAGCTATGCGGTGGAAGCTCTACGAGTGTTACAGAGATAAGGAGTTTTCTGGGTTTAGCAGGGTATTATCGTAAGTTCGTTGAGGGATTTTCTAAAATAGCCACACCTTTGACTAGACTGACAAAGAAAGAGGAACCGTTTTTATGGTCAGAGGCTTGTCAGTGGAGTTTTGATGAACTGAAAAGGAGATTGATCCACAGCTCTGATGCTCACATTTCCATCAGGCGGGATGGCTTTGCGATTATGTTGTGATGCCCTAGAGCGCGTATAAGTTATGTATTGTGCGGGAGATGACAAAGGTGATTGCATATAACTGACGGTGAAGAAGCATGAGCAAGAATTATTTTCATACGACCTTGAGCTGGCAGCCAGTCGCATTTGCCTTGTGGATATGGAGAGTGATGCTATGGAGTACACAGCGGATTTTAGCAGTTATAAGAGCTTGGGTATCTATTTACGAAGAGGCCCAGACATGAGAAAGAGGAGATGGATTAGGCCCGATCAAGGATTATGGATGTACCATTGAATATCATCTGGAAAGTGACGATGATAGCGGATGCTCTTTAGTAGAAGACCCATGAGTTCCCTATCGCGCGAGGGCGTGCATCTTCCGCGACTCATAGAATTGAGGTCCTTGGGTGTGAGGCGGAGACTACTTGATTCGGGAGCAGTAGCCACACATTTCATGTCACGTCACAGTATTGATGACGAGATTAAGGAAACTTCGGTCGGGATCACAGGATAGTGAAGTTGAAAGGTGGTAAAGTCACGAGGCCTTGAGAGGATTTGTCATTGAGAGAGGATGGTACCGTGGTCATGGAATTGAGAGGTTGTGTGTACCGGATGTAGGTGATGTAAGGAGAAGATTATGGAGGAAGCCCGTTTCACTCCGCTTATGCTATGCATCGGAAGTACAAAAGATGTATCATACCCTAAAGGAACACTCTTAATGGAGTTGGGTTATATAATAACGAGTTATCACACCGGTAGTGGTATGGCTCCTTATGAGCTCTTTATGGACGAAATGTCGAACTCAGTATGTTGGGATAAGAGGTAGGTGAAAGGGGGAAATTATGTAGGTCAGGGTGAAATTGTCAAGTGACTTGTGTGAGGTCGAGGATTAGAAGGATAGGCGAAAATTTCACAAGACAGCCAGAGAAAAGTTATCACGAATAATCGTCGTAGGGACCACAAGGTGTTCGAGGAGTAGGGGATATGGTATTTTGAGGTACCCATGGAAGGCGTACTAAGATTTAGAGGCTTTGTGGAAATTGAGTCAGCGGTATATTGGACCACTCTGAATTGTTTAGAGGATTGGGGAGGTGGCATATCGATTAGGTGCCATCGACCTCGATCAGCGTTCGATGTTTTCCATGTTTCTATGATCATGAGTATATACCCAGACCCTTCATGTAGTGACAAAGCCGGTGGAAATACGGGAGAGTTGACATGAAGGGACAGTGCGAGATCTCGGCCAGGTCGAGACGAGTTACGCACCACAAGACTATTATTGGTGAAGGTATTGTGGAGGGGAGTCATCTGATGAGGAAGCTACACCAGGGCAGGAAGCGGATAAGAGAGTATTATTCCCATCTCTTCTGAATGTTTTAATTTCGGGGCCGAAATTTTTATAAGGAGGGTGATTGTAAAACCCCAGGCGATTGAATATTATAATAGTAGTTTTGGAGGCGATTAGAGGTCCAATGATAGAAATGAGGTAGATTAGAATTTAAACGCTCAGAGGACGTCATTTGGGCATAAAGTGAAAAATTTTCGAAAATTATGTCGGGTGCCCTAAGGAATAGTGATTTTCTTATTTTATCGGGATGGAGGGTTTGAAAGGAATTTTTAAGAAATTCGATTCCTATGACTTTGTTGATATTTAGAAGAGAGTGGAGATTTAAGTGAATGATGATTCCCGGATGAATTTGGAGCTACTGGTATTTTTCGGAAATTGGGCGAGAAAATACGAAAATGTCGGAAATAATCGTAAGTCTATGAAACTGAAATAAAGTGAAGCGGAGTCCGTTTGGATAGTTTCGGGTGATCCGGCGTGGTCGGGTAATAATACGCTATTGTCAGTTCTGGAGTTTTTAATAAATTTTAATCGATTTCGGTGATTTGAGCCTAAAATTCACTTGTGAAGGATTTAGTTAGAATATTTTTATGTTCAAATTTAAATATAGGCGACCATAGAATATTTTGACATATAATCGATATAAAAGCGAGTAAAAAGCGAAGCGAGGATAATCTGCTATAAGGGAGATATTTAATTGTACTAGCCAATCAAAATCTTTCTTAATGGCCAAATTATGATTTAAATAATGGAGTAAATGACTTGGTCTCATAAAAATGGACCTATGAGGCTTGGATTAAGGGTAATTCACTTTACAATATAGTGGAATTCTTTGACTTAAGGGTAATTTTGGAAAGTTTAGATTTAAAAAGCAAAATTAGGGATTTAAGTCTCCAAATAGAGGAGATCACGTATGAGAAGGAGAAAAGGAGAAAGAGAGAGAGAATAAAGGAGAAAGGAGAAAGAGGAAGAGAAAGGAGAATCCCAGAAGTTGGGAGGTGAGTTTTCTTTGTTTTTCAAGCTCAAGTGATCTTCAAGTGGTAATCAGGAGAGGAGCCAAAGAAACTCAGAAACAAGTAAGTTTTCATGGTGGAAAGTTAGGGTTTGATGTTTTCCATGTTTAATGTCTTAAATTCTGGTATGGATGTTAAATTGATGGTATTTAAGGTTTAATGAATTGCTGAATTTAATATCAATTGAAAGCCATGGTTTAGGTTAGGGTTTGACAAAATCAAGTGAGTAAGGGTTAGGGTTTGATAGTGAATTGTGTGTGTTATGTTGAAATACGTTTATAATGCATCAGATTTAAGTGTTTAGAGTGAAAGAAAAAATGGAAGAAGAAACACATTTTGGTCAATTTTGAGAAGCAGTCTCGGTACAGGAAATGTCCTGTTTTTGTTTTTGACCAGTTTTGGTATTTTGGCCATAACTTGCTCAATTTTGCTCGATTTATGATACATTTGTTGGCTGCAGTAAAATGAACTTGGAAGGAGAAAATGACATAAGAAGAAGGTATCGCCAAGTTTCTGATCATAAATTAGCCTAAATATTAACTCAAAGTAGGACCATGTGCAAGAAACCAAATTCTGGTTCAGGTTGAACCTAGATTAGCCGGTTATTTGGACGTAAAGGGAAGTGAGGTTTAGAGGTGCTCCGAATTAAAGTGATTCAATTGGAATAGAACCCTTAGCACCTTAAAGCTTTAAGTAGGTATAAGGACATAGTGTCAAAATATGAAGTCAAGGCCTCGGAAAAATAGAGTAATACAAACTGTCACTAGAAAATCGGTAAAATGACTAGTTGGCATGAAAATGCCATAGCTTTAGTTTGGATGATCGATTGGATTGATTCAATTCCTAAGTAAAATAGATTCTAGAGGAATAAGAGAATATAGGAATGAGTGTTTATGGTGGATTAAATGGAAATTATGGTTAATGTGTAATTGTGATTTTCTTGGAAAAGGTGAAAAGGACTATCGGACGGGAACGGGAACTCAACGGGAAGCAAGCGGGATTGAGCGGTGAACTGTGAGTGAAAATGATATTTTGAAAATTGAGTTTTTACAAGTGAATGATTTAATGTTAAACTGAAAGTTTAATGGAAATGTTTTATCTTGCATTGTTTTATCTTGCATCAATGCATATATTTATATGTGTATTAAATATGTATGCATGTGTTAAGGTATTATGAAAGTTTAAAAATGTTTAAAGAATGCATATGTGTTTTAATGATAAAGTAAAGTTTAAATGTATTTATAAATGTATTTTGAAGAAATGTTTTGCGATGGTTACCTAAACCCCTATGGCCCGACCTTGATTGATATCGGCGGGAAGTACTTTAGCGTGTAAGGATTTGGGGGTAAGTTATAGGTTACTAGCGAGGAGGGGAAATGAGTGTCTAGAGTAATATCCTTGCACGTGATGAGTGCTATGTTGGAACCTATGCAAGCGTGAGTTTCTCCGCGAGCGTAGTGGTTATGGCCCCAGAATGTGACTGTCCCTCACCGTCGATTACGAAGCGTTAGGTGTGTTTATTTCTCACAGGTTCCATCGGAAAAGAAAGAAAGAAAGAAGAAATAAAGAGAAAAAAGTTTACGGTACAAATGTTTTAAAGCATAGTAGTTTTAAATGCATAAGTATTTATTGAAAGAAAGTTTAAGGCATAAATGTTTAAGGTATAAATGGATTTTAATTGTATAAGTATGTATTATTTTGGTATATCTGCGAAAATGTTGGCTGTGAAAATGTACACTCAGGCTCCTTTAGCTCATTCTTTTCTATATGTTTCTAAAACATTTTCGGGACCCGAGAGCAGTGTCATAGATGAGATGCTCTGTAGAGTGAGTGACATTGATGAGGCAACGGCCTTGATTTCATTGTATATATAAAAAGTGAAACACAGCAGGATTTTGAAAAATTCCGAAAAATGGCAAGTATATAAAGAATATTCATTTAGGATAAATAAAATTGAAACCGGGACAAAATAAATTGTTTCGGGGCTGAAACGGATAGAGAATGAAAGAAAAAGGGATATGTGGGTCCCACATAAAGAATTAAAAAAAAATTTAAAAGCAAAAGGAAGGAGGCAATTTGCTTAGCTAGCATCGAAGCGAGGGTCGAGGCGGAGAGAGATTTTTTTTAAAATGTTTTCTTTTTTAAGTTTTCTTAGATTTACGAAAATCGGACCGTCGGATTTCGTCGGGATAAACACGAAAAGTGCTCTACGCGACGAGGGCTGCGTTGATACCAAAAACACGGGATTTCCGAAATTCGGGTAAATATCACGAAAAACCCAAATTTTTAGTTTTCTCGGATCGTCATTAGTGGTCAGAATTTTTCGGACCAAAGTTTAAGTTACTCTACGCGACGAGAGCTACGCGTGGACACCCAAAATCTTAAACTTTTGTCAAACTTGAAGAGGGTGGAGTACTCCTACTTGTGTTCCCGAGCCTAAAGACTATATAATGGCTTGGGAATATTCTTAGAGCCATAAATTCGAGTCCCAAAATTTTAGAGGCGGAGTTTAGAAATTTTAGGAAATTTTGAAATTTTGGGACTATTACCAGGACGATCAGAGCGATTGGAATTTGTTTTGGACCAGAGTTTAGTTAGAATTTCAAGATTTTATTGAACGATCTGAATGAGAATTTTTCGAAATGTTTTTGGGTGTTTTTTAGACTATATGGAAAGTCGCTGATACAGAATCTGTCATATACTTTGTGAATGGCATTTGGGGCCCTATATTTTAAAGAAAATTTTAATTTAATAACACAATGAAGTGTGCAAATTGCTTGGATTGTCTTCGACGTGTGTGATCTAATACATCGAGTGTGTAGGCTAAAAGCAAAGGCGGAAAGTTGTGGAAGCGTGCTCGAAGTTGCAAGCAAAGAGGTAGGTGTTCTAAACTCATTTCCGAATACTAGTGTATTATTGATTATTATAAGCTGTTTCTTGGTATTTCATGGTTTTGAATGCAAACCATTTTCAAGAAGCAAGCAATGAGTTAAAAAGCAAGCAAATGGTTTGAGTTAAACCATTTTTTGAAAAGCGGCATTGGTTTTAAATTGTAAAAAACCATTTTCAACAAGCAAGCAAGTAAGTAAATGGTTTTGAATAATTAAACCATTTTCAAGCAATGACAAATGGTTTTAAATTGTAAAACCATTTTTCAAAACGACAAGCAAGCAAATAATGTTTGTGAAAACGAGGCCTTCCCTAGTTCTAAGCAAGAAAACGATTGGTATTAAAATGCGATGCGGCGGTGGTGTTAAGGATCTATTTATACATTTGGATTTTACGGTCGGCAAGCGTAGGACATAAATCATGCATTTAAAGGAGACGTGACAAATGCGAGTATATAAGGATTGTAATTTCTGGCCCAAATTATGGTGATGGCGGCCGGTCAGTTCCATGTATTCGCGGGAAAAAAAAAGGTAGTCTGCAGGACCGCAGGTCCTTCCGACGCGATCCTTGAGCTTGGAAGTGTTCCTTCTAAGTCTGATGTAAAATAGGCCTCCGGTGGTTGATGTTTTATAAGCATAATATCGGTTTTGAAAAATCCAACCCTTTGGTTCCGTCGCCAGGAGCTTCGGAGAGTTTTAAAGCAACGGTTGACCCAGGCTCCCGATTTTATTTTCAAAGAATGCAGTTGAGCAGGCTCTAGTTTTTATGAAAAAGTTTTTTGAGAAACTTTTTAAAGCAAAAGAGTTTGTGAAAGGTTTTAGAAACTTTTCAAACAAGATAAAGAAAACAAGCAAAGAAATTTGAAGTATTATAAACTTCTAAACAAGCAAACAATAAGAGTTTTATAAGCTTTTTAAAGAAAAAAACAAAGCAATAATAGTAAATAAAAGTTTTAGAAACTTTTTAAAAGCAAGCAAGTACAAAAGCAACAAGCTAAGAAAAGTTTTAGAAACTTTAAAGCAAGTAAACAAAGCAAAGTAAAACCTGGAAAATAATTGTAAAAAGAAAGTTTCACAGTTTTGAGATGTTTTCGGAAAAGAAAAACATTTATAAAACATACACTCAGGCTCGTTTAGCTCATTATTTTCTATTTTAAAAACTATTTTCCAGAGTGAGACCTCGGACTATTTGGAAGCGGATTAGGATTCTCGACATTTATATCAGTCTTTGTAATTAAGAATATTGTGTAAGAAATGAACATGTATAATGGAACATATGTATGTACATAGAGTAGTTTTGTGAGAATGTGTTGGTATGTTGGTTGCCATATTTGGATATAGTGTAAATTGGATGTATCTGAGTTTGGGACATGTCCTATGTCACATTTGTTATCTTCTTAGAAATTTATAAAATGTAAGTTTAGAAAAGAAAAATTTTTATAGGAGGTTTAGCAAGCAATGCGGCCGCTTCCACGGGAGTTCTAGTCGTTAGAGGTAACGGTTTGGGGATTTACGTGGGTGGCGGCCACGCTCCCTCCACTTGGAAGGGAGTGGGGGTGTATATATGATGTCTGATTCGACCACGTTGGACGTGTTCATGAACATGTAACTTTTTCGATTAAAACACGTGTTTGGTTTTTAAAACATTGTTATTTACATTGAAAACATACCATGACTTTATAACAAATATTTTGAGGGCATTTTTTCAATACAATCAAGTTAGGTATGTTCATACTAGAATGACTTATGCAAAGAAAAGTAAGGGAAGGCTCATATCTTATTGAATGTAAAAGTGGCTATATATAGCCTTATAGTAACACAAAGCTAAAATAGTGCATCCTACCAGTAAAGCAAAAGAACGGGTCAGTTTCTAAACAATAGGAATTATTTAACAAAAGAAAAACTAAGTCTACCACAACTATAAATTAAGAAAAACTAAGTCTACCTCAACATTCCCTCCCTTAAACTAATATCATATCAATTGATGCATGGATTTTGACAAACTCCCATAAGTTCTTGCAACTTTTCAGAATTAAATAGCTTTAATGAAGCCAGTCATAAGATCTATAAGAACGGTCTTTGATTCAACAATAATCCAGTTTGATTGTCCCATCTTGTGCCAAGATATATAAGAAAATGGAGACGAACATTGATGTGTTTGCTTCGACCATGCATAACAGGATTGCGAGAAAGGTTGATTGTTGAGCTATTGTTTACTAAATAAATTACAGTTGTGTCACTTTGAGATTGATCAAGCTGCTCTAATATCCTTCGTAACCATATAGCCTAGTAAGCGCAAGAAGTTGCTGCAACAAATTATGCTTATGTAGTGGATGCTTGCAAGAGGACCAAGATATAGCTCCTTAACTAAATAAAAATACAAAGTCGGAAGTGCTCTTGCAATCTTCTACATCTCCTGCGTAATCACTGTCGAGGAAAATCCTAAATTTGTTGGTTCTTTTCTTTGCAATAAAATACCAATGTAGAGTGCCTTTGACATACTTATACTTACATGTTTATGACTTGGAGATGAAGTGTAGTAGGATGAGCCATGTACCAACTAAGAAGATTGACCACAAACATCAAATCTGGTCTAGTGGAGGTTAAATACAACAAACTACCCACTACTTCATCAACTTTGTTCTTGGAATAATGGGATTGTGCATTGAATTGCAATCAGCCATTTGAAATCTCTTTAGAACATCACGAGTGTATTTTTGTTGATATAAAAATCCCATTGTCCCCCTGCAAGATTTCTAACCCAAGAAAATACCTCATTTTTCCCAAATCACTCATTTCAAATTCTTGCATCATATAGTGTTTAAAAGAAATGAATACAGATTCATCATTCCCAGTAAATATAAGGGCCATGCATTTTGAGCTGCAACAACAAGAATAAATTGAATAGTATCCAAGTGGGCAACAGGAGCAAAAACTTCTTTGTAGTCAACTCCATATTTCTGAGTGTATCCCTTTGCAACAGTCGGGCCTTATGCTTGTCAATTTCACCATGTTCATTGAGTTTTTCTTGTATATTTAACTCAATTAATTTGTCAATTCCCAAGTATTGGTTTTTTTTTTTTTTTTTTTTTTTGCAACCAAAAAAACCAAGAAAAGACTTGGAATTCAACGGTCATTTTCGAGTATGAATGTCTTATTAAGAAAAATAGGGATTCGAAGGATGGGAGAGACAAAGTCCCACTTAGTTGAAACCAAATAAGAGAGATGCAAGAGTGCTCATATGACATATATTGATGTTAATGGCGGCGTGAAGTGCATGGTTCGTAGATTCTGGGTGCAATAATCATATGTGTGGAAAAAGGGAATTATTCTCTCAATTTGATGACACTTTTCAAAAGTAGATCAAGTTGTGACGCCCCAATTTTCGAGGGTCCCGTTGACAACCCGTCAACCCGCGAAATTTCTATCTTAGATCGTCTTGTACACAGTCTTAGTGCGGGATCGGTACCCCAACTGCATGGACACCGAGTTACCAAACTGCTTCATATATACGTCCCTTCACGGGACCCATTCATTCATATTAAATCTAAAATATGAGAATAAAATGAATAATTAAGTCGTAGGGTCGATCACGACCCTCATACATCAATTACGCCCTCTTATTTATACAATAATCGAAAAGAATTTTATAAAAAATCCTTATATACAGAAACACTTTTACAAAAAATGTTACTCAAGGCCATATGTCGACCTCATAGCAATCACGCCTCGTTGGGTAATAGTCTCTGTACCTCCTATACTTGAAAGGTCTACGACAGGTGAGCAATGCACAGTAGAAAAGTTACTCCTCTGTTTACTCCTACCTAAAAAATACACATGCAATGCTTGGCCGTGAAAACGTTGATCACATTCCATATAAATATTCTGTCACATATGAAATATTACGTGTCATGCATGAGATGAGACTCCTCATGCCCTGGCACGAGTCCCTATCGACTCCTCGGACTGCAATGCAAAGTGTAGAAAACCGAGTCATTGGTGTTTCTGATAGCCCTAAACTATTGGACAACCCTCCAATATTCACTTGAATTTTTATCAAATCCCGTGTGTTGTTCATGGGCCAAGTCTTTTCGAGTTCCTGTCGTCTTCATGCTAGTGATCATGTCTAACCACATATAAATTTGGGTATTTCACCTTTTTCTTTTTTTGGGGGGTGCGGGGCGGGGATCTACCCCGTCTGCGCCAAACACATGTGATTTATATTTTATTATTGTTTTATACAACCGTGAGTCTCGATTTTGGCGTGGTCCATTTCCAGCTCACCACACATTCACGAGAATGGTGAATAACGATTACCATGCACCACTCAACTCAACGGTGTGTAGTGCATATGAAATGAAATCATGTCGTTAAGTAATAATAAATGCTTCATCGCGACATTTATAAATTCCAGATGATTATATTTCCTACATATAATTTCCATTTATCACAATTTCCATGTGATGAGTGCCTAAAACATTCAACATTCATGCCATACCCGTGTCTGTCTTATCATTTTAGCTTAATTTTACATTTAAATACGTATTTATATAGCCCGATATCTGATTTTTGCTTTTGTGTGAATAGCAGGTGGAACGGGAACTTTTTGGAAGCATTTGGAGCGGTAGAAGTGCATGGGGTAGCGACGTCGCGATGTTCGGCGTCGGCGATCTCAACGTCTTAACGTTCCAACGTCGCGACGTTGGGTCAACAAAAATAGAAGTCAACAAGTGCAACGTCGCGACATTACGCGTCGGGACATGTGTGATTTACCTCTCCATCATTGCAAAGAAAAAGGACGGAGGTGAGGGTATCAGATACGTGCGGACTAGAACACGGAAAGCATAGGCGGCCGAAGGAAATCAGTGAAAGAAAGCGGTTACTTTTGTATTTTTGCTTCTTTCTGAAAAGATTGATGATGTTTATAGATTGAATACTTGTGTACCGATCGGTATGTTCTAGATTCATATATAAGGGTGTTGTTGAACCACATCACGATTACATAGATTAAAGATTCATATTTTATATATTAGTTGTTTATGACTTATTGAAGTATTTGCTCACATATCTATGATTTATTTACATCGTGATGTCTGGCTAACATTGGCAT
Organism: Tetrastigma voinierianum; assembly: GCA_016808115.1. NCBI lineage: Eukaryota > Viridiplantae > Streptophyta > Magnoliopsida > Vitales > Vitaceae > Tetrastigma > Tetrastigma voinierianum. The sequence continues at coordinate 86,666 of JAEQBH010008819.1, forward strand.
GATTATGCGGATATTCGGGTCGAGATGAGGATGCTCGAGGGATCTAGACCGATGGCCTTGATCGGTCGGTAAATAGAGATATTAGATTACGAGGGTGGCGATTAAGGTTAGAACATTTAAGCGTTCGGGTGTCGAGTTGGGGTAGAGATACACTTTCGACCCTCTCTGCAGCAAGATAAGAGCGAATACACCTCGAGGAAGTGCATCTAAATAGCACAATCCCTTGTCTGACAATAAGTCGTGAATAAAGGCGAGATAGTAATTTCTCTAGAAATAATCCATCAAAAGTGAGCGGGAGACATAGCCTGATCTCACAACATAGTAATTCACTAAGGTCCCGATTAGTTAGTTTAAGTTCGAATTATTAATTTGTCACTCAAACACATCGGATAATATTTAAAAGCTAAACTTTGTATTCAACACACCTTATCCCCGTGGATCAAATATCAGGTACCCTAGGTACCTTTATGTTACTTGTCCTGACGCATGCACTTGCGCACATAGGCGTACATATATACACATCACGCTTTTAGCCTATCAAGTTTTTGCCGTCATTGCTGGGGATAAGTTTAATGTTGATATTGACAACAAGGCAATTAGATATTACTCTGGAATTTTTGTTTTTATTTTGTTTTACAAGTGCTGGTAATTTGGTCTTTTTGTTTCATGTGCGATTGTAGTCAAGGTTGGTGGCGCATCTGCGGCGGGATCGGGTTGACCTGGTTATCTGCTTGATCTTGAGCGGAAGAACATTACCTGATTCTGTAGAAACGAAACGATCTGAATGAAATCTAGCAATCATGGAAACAATGAAGACGAGGATCTTAACCTTGAGCAAAAAAGCGAGCCCGCAAAGGGGCGAGAGAAATAGAATATGGACGGAATCAAGCACCCAAGCCATTTATATAGCCAAATGATCCATTCATATTGCTAGGAGAGTTTGTCTACCGCTACGAGTTGTTGTTGGTATCAAAGAACCACCTATTCGGAAAACAACCGAGTTGAAGTCGGTAGCTTTCTGGATGCTTAGAACATCTATTCCATGGATTGCCCAATGAGAATCCGAACATGCATTTGACTAACTACCGAAGTACGTGACACAATCAAGTCTGATGGGGTCAGCGAGCACTCGATTGGTGTTCCCACTCTCGCTAGGTGATAGAACGACATTGGTTGTGAGTCAAGTGCAGTTCCATTACTTCATGGAACGATTTAGTCTGAAAGTTCCTGACGAGTTCTTCCCTTTCTTGAAAAATTGCTGGCCAGTGCGAGATCAATACTTTTGGACAATTGGAAGGAGAGAACCGGTAGAAGCATGGGATAGATTTCATGAACTGTTGAAGTGCCCACATCACGAGCCGACCGGATGGATGCGGAGTCCATAATTTTTATAATGAGTGCGAGAAATGCGACTAGAGCAGTGATTAATGCCTCCGGCGGAGAGGTCGCTAATATGAAGAAGACCCGCAGTTGACATATGAAATCTTGGAGGATCTGCTGCTAATATGTCAGTGGCCTAGAGAGAAGACTACACCAGTGAAGGCCATAGGCGGCACAGACAACGAGGTTCTTAACAATCTGGTTACTCTACGTAGCCAAAGCGCGACTTACTAAACAAGCTGACTAAACGACCAAGTGCGAATGTCATCGAATAACCCGCATGAGTTGTGAATTCTGTGGAGGACAACATAGTAGCACAGAATGCCAGTCGGGAAACCAAGCCGTAGAGCAGGCTCAGTATATGTCAAGGTTTAATCAGATTCAACCACAACAATAGGGTCGGTATGGGGGAAAAAACTATCAGAACCAAAATCAAGGCCAAGGGTGGCATAAAAATCAGAATAGTCAGAACAGTCAGGGTTATGGATGGAGGAATAATCAGAACAACATCAACATCAAGGTGGACTTGGAACAAGCCCTTGCGCAAATGCTAACATCTCACACTGCCTTTATGAATGAGACGAAGGCGAATATGCAACATCAAGCCACCCAATTGAACAATCAAGCAGCACAGTTGAGAAATTTAGAGGTGCAGATGGGCCAAATGGCCAATCTTTTGACAGAAAGGCAGTCGGGTTCCTTACAAGCCTTTCAGTGAACCCAAGAGAGGAATAGACATGTTAAGCCGGCCATGCGTAGTAAGAATTAGCGATACAAGAGCAACCTGAGGCAGAGAAATTAGAAAGCGAAAGTCATCTGGCGGTCGGAGGCTTGATAATCTGAGGAAAACATTTGAAGAAGCAGTCTATGGGAGATAAAAGCGAACCAAGGGTGCACACAATAATAATACAGGTCCCTAGTATCCACTAGCGTCACGAAGAAGCATAAGTTGGATAAGTAGTTCACTAAGTTCATGGAAGTATTTAAGAAACTATACATCAATATTCCATTTGCTGATACTCTGGAACAGATGCCCAGTTATGTTAAGTTTATGAAGGACATCTTGTCTCAGAAAAGAAGACTGGCAGATTTTGAAACAGTTAACCTAACTGAGGAGTGTAGTCTTAAATCCTTGGAGGAAGCTATGAAAGCTAAAAGACCTGTGAGTTTCACTATCCCTCTACCATTCAAATATATCTTTGAGAGGCATTATGTGATTTGGGCACTGATGTTAATCTGTGCCTTGTCCGTATTTTAAACGTTTGGGATTATGAAGCCCTTGACAATGATCACACTCCGTGTGACGGATCCTTAAAGCATCGAGAGGGGTGATAGAAGATGTCTTAGTGAAGGTTGACAGTTTATCTTCCCAACAAATTTCATTGGCAGTAGATATGAAGAAGATAAAGAAATACCCATAATCTTGGGTAGACCGTTTCTTGCAACTGGCAGACCAATGATTGATGTTAAGAGGGACAAACCCTCTCCAATGGCGGAGCATACGTACTTACAATCACCCGGTCAGGGAACCTCTCTTGCTTGGTCTGGCGTCGGTAGGCCTAGGCGGGGGTGCTGGAGCAATAACTACCCCTGATGGGGCACTCATTCCAACATCTTAACACTAGGAGGAATCACAGCTGGCACCTCCCCTTCCAAAGGTATATTAGCCTCATTGAGGCAAACCCCCAGGGTCGGCTGGTCATTGGAGGCCAGATCCGAGGATCCTACTAGGACTATGGCCCCGTCCTGCTGAGCCTCCTCATCTAAGGGAGACCGCCTAGGTTCTTCTCCCCATAACTAGAGGCATCTGCACCCTCATGGGTCACAGACCATTTTCACGCTTCTACCCGACAAACTGGCGGCAAAAATGAAACATTCTTCATCCCTCAACATATTCAGTACTCATTTCTCCTGTCCAATCTAAAGAATCTTCTAGATCGGTGCAAGTTGCCTTTGTCTGCCGTGCCTTTGTCTCTCTTCTTTGTAGGACGGGGAGCAGCTCGTGACCTTTGAGGCTAGCTAACCGCAGATGAGCCTGCCTAAGGTCATATAAGTGCCCCAGATTTGGATCCTCTTGACCGAGGAGTCGATTGAGAGGAGCCGCGCCGGACAACGAGGTCGATGAGAACAAAGTGCTCCCCCTCAATGACCTCCGTGGGCGACGAGCGGGGGACAACAGGGATAATTTAAGAAAAGGCTACCACGACTCTAAGCGATTCTTCGCGTGCGAAGCTCATGATTGTGCTCTGCATCCGTTATCTCAAGCAACCGCCTGATATTCTCCAAACCATCCTTCTCAATCTAGTTTACTAATCGGCCTTGCACACCTTGTGCGAGCAGCGTCAAAGCAAATCTCCTGAGATATCTGGCACATGCAGAAGGTTAGCACATTCTTGACCGCCAGGTCGAATAGTGTTGGATAGGATAGAGTGTAGGAGGTGCTCGGGAAACATGTAGAAACTATTTCACCAATAACGACACTTGGAAGCAAAGTCTAGTCGTAAACTGCTCTCAAGCAAAATAGACGGTGTTATCCGCTTCTTATATCATTGAAACAACCGAGTCATCTGACACTTCTAAACTAATGTTGTAAGGGATTTGGCATAAGGATCTTAATTCCTCCATGGACATGGAAAAAACCAGGATGCTTCTGAGGCTAATCCCGGCCCGGGACGCACTCTACACCTATGTTTTTGGTAGTGGAAGTCTCCTCTTAACCTCTCACCGATACAACGAGTAATAATAAAAAATTTAAAAAAAAAAAAAAAGAGGAGGGGTCCCAGCTCAGCAATAACCTGCAAAGTGTTCACGAGGACTAGAAGGCGGCTTTATAAAGCCTATTAGAGAAACTGGAGCTTTCGAGTGCATCTCAAAACTCCACGTGCAAATTAGTCCCCGGAAACCTATCGGTGGTTGAAAGGCGCGCGTAAACGAAATAGAACTAACAAACAATCCACGTAAAATCGAAAGTAGAGCAAATAAAAAACCCATGTGAAAATACAGCATTAGAGATCCACGCAAGCGGCTCATACGCCAAAAACTTCCAAGGGTATTGCGAAAAGTGGAATACTTTGAATAAAAGAGTGTTCGTTCCTACTCTTATAAGGTAATGCATGAGCAGGCGCATTAATAGCGCAGATGGATCAACCGCAATATCGAAGAGCGTGGCCGAATTACCCCAACGTTTAGTTTTTAATGGCCTTAGCCTTCTAGAGCCTGAGAACAAAACAAGTAAGACATGGGCTAAAATTGCCCATCAGGTTGGTAGGCCCTAGGAGCCTGTTATTCATCAAAAGGGGCTTAGGCCTATCAACCAAATGAAACCCGATGACCAGCCCAGCCCCAGGAAAATGCAGTAAATCATCTCCATGAGCAAATACGACTTCTCGAGAGTCCCACTTGAGTAACAGTTCCTCTCTGAGTCGGGACATGAAAATAAAATAGGAAATTAAAATTCAACGCAACGATATGCCTAAAAATCCAATTTTATTAAAGTATGCCAAATAGTTACATTGCAACCAAGACAAACATACCTTGGTGGATCCCCAATAAGAACATCCAGACAAATGTACTAGGCTACTTACAATAAGAAAAAAATAATAAAAAAAAGGCAAAAGGAAAATCATAAAATGCCAAAAGGAGAATCAGAAAAGGCAAAGATGAAAAAGGAGAAGGAAGACAAAGAGGAAGGGGAAATGAAAGACGAGGAAAAAGAATGCGCATTAACCCGCCCAGAGACATTCCCTCATCTCTCGACTTGCACCTCGGCCGTCGAGGACACCGGCGTAGGGGGCACGTGCCACAGCACAAAACTCAAAACGGGGGCAGCGGCGTAATCGGGCCCTCATGCTACTTTACGATACGATCTACTCGAAGATGTTGATGAAGGATTACGAAAGGTGATATTGGCATAGGTAGGCCTCCCATATGGGACATCCGATGGGTTGACACAGACATCGTCATCAAAAACACAATATTCATAGCGAGCCGGTTGTAGAGGCTTACGAGTCTCCACTATCGTGTTCCACCTTCGTTGTCCCAAGGAACTCTCAATAGAGGATCGACTATGAAGACGAATCCGTTAAGAATCTTATAAATTTCCCTAACCTCTCCATCATATCTATAGGGATCGATCCTAAGACACGATAAATGCATCGTTGAGGACATAGTATTTCTTTATAACATGCGCCTCGGGACTAATTCACATTAATCACTTCCAATTTCCCATACAATGGGGCCTGACAAACAAATATTTTCCCCTCTTAGAAGACCATGATATTCTAGACGGAAAAAAGGGGGGCATTATGAGTACCATGGCTTTTGGACCTAAATCATACTATCTAATAGGCCCAGCTTTCTCACGGGCCCATTGCCTAATTCAAACCCAACAAGGCCCAAAACAACCTGTTACCTCAAAACCATGCAAGGGTTGCTTAGACGGGAAAAATTCTTGCCTCGTATAAAGCCCCGAGTGTGACGCCCCAAACACAGGGTCAGATTGACCGTCGACAGCGAAATACTCGTGAATGTCGGGTGACTAACATTTTTTCATGAAAATCAGTGAGTCTCCTTTATGCAGGGAGCTCTACCCAAATACAATACTTATATAAAACCTGCATTTACACATCCCGAAGCAGTCGATATATGCGATATATATATCAATCTGACCACTTGGGCCCATAAACGATACTCAATATATGCCAATCATAGGTCAACTATATCCAATAGTTACAAGAGTTAAGGTGTTTTTACTCTTATACAACACATATATTAAACTTAAAGTTCTAATACATGTATATATCAAAGCCATGACATTTCTTCTAATCCCTCGGTCTACCAGGGCGAGCACGTTCCTTGCGCTCACTGTACACAGCCAAAATAATATCCCTTGACGGGGTGAGTAATGCTCGATGATGGAATCGCCCTAAGTGGGCTACTCACCACTAAGTGCGTGCAATGTTCAATGAAAACACACACATTCAAGCAAATGCATGATCCTTGAATGTCACCATGACCCGACTCAGATCCAGGAGTCCTCACCGACTCCCATCACACTACTTTAAGCCTCATTATGAAAATTATTATTTTGTTTGTTTGTGGACAACCCTCAGTGTGTATATATGTATCAATTGGAACTCCCGGAAGCTGATTGATATATTATTTGTTTTCAATGGACTACCCTCAGATGAATATCAATTGGGACGCTCCAGACCGATTGATATATTTAATTTGTTGTGGACTCTAGTCGATGAATATCAATTGGGCAGCTTAGAAGCGATTGATATTTTTAATTTAGACTACCCTCCGATAATTAATATTTTAGAGAACACTTGAACCATTTCTCTAGACTTGTCTCATGCACACTAACTCCTAGTCTAGAGATGTTCAGTGCATATGGAGATACATATGCCATTTCCCGATCTCAGTCTAATCACATGCAAATATGTAAACATGCACATATTCACATAATATCCAATCACACAATCATGTCATGTAATTATCATTTCAAACATCAAAAAATTATTAGCTCCTTGGGCTAATGATCAAACCACGAAACAATTTAATTTAAATCACTATTGAAACATATGTTCATAAAAATATATTGTGAGAACACTATTTCGGGAATAGTGAAACCCTCGTTTACTATTCCAAAAAAATCACAAAACATCGGTTCACTTAGTGAACCCGAGTTTCACGGCTATTTCCGAACTCAATCCAACAAATACATGATTTAACCCACAAATACATAATTTCACACCAAAATCAGCTGTGGAGCAGTCACGGCTGCTCCATATGATTTTTAAAAATTTGTATCAATTCAGTCCCAAGGTTTGGGACCGATCAAACGGCCCCTCACGGCCTCATTCAACCGAAACATTCGTAAAACACTTAAAATGGGAATAAAACTGAAGTAGGGAGAAACCCCTACTTCTCGGAGTTTGTCAAAAAATCACAAATCTGGTACCCACGCGAAGCCCTCTTCGCATAGAGCAGTTCTCCTTCTTGTCCCGAAGACTGTCGACGGTCGGATTTGTCGTATTTCTAGAGAGAAGTGGCTCTCTCTCTAAAAAAATTTTAAAAACCCCAACTCCTGCTGCTCTCTGGTTCTTTTCACATTTTTTTTTGTCTTTAATTTGTAGGAGAAGAAGCACTATTCAAAGTTTTGTCCTTTAGTGACTTAAATTTTTCCCAGTAGCGTTTATGTCCCTCTTCCCGGTTTGATATTCGACACTACCTCGGCCATCATTTCATCATTTCTCTCATACCACTTATGGCACATGAGTACGTGTTATATGTGACTTTCGTCACAGCCAGAAAATAGTTTCACGGCACGAAAACCTTACGATGCCTCTAAAAGCGTGTCCTTTCGAACTATCTCGGAATTTTACAAAATTTCACGTGCTAACTAGATTTATGAAACGATTCCAATGGTGCAATCCATTTCATCATCAAGAGATCTGAATAAATTTCGGATTTTTAACGAAGTACAATTTTATGTCGAAATTACGGTCTGCCCTTTCAGAGAAATTGAAATTTCTTGGGACTTACATTCTCCCCTCCTTAAAAGATTTGATCGAAATTACGGACAATCCTGTCGCTCACATGCATATGCAACATGCACTCTACCATGCATGTAAACAGTCATTTAAATCTTAAACGACTAAACCACGTACCTTCATCCCTAAACAAGAAGGGATAAGTGGCCCGCATCGTGTCCTCGCATTCCCACGTTGACTCCTCCACTCCGTAGTGATGCCATAGCACCAACACTAGCCTCACGGTCTTGCATCGCAAAACCTGATCACGACTATCAACAATTCACACTGGTCCCTCCTCGAAGGTCCTATCCTTGTCAACCTCAATCTGTCCCCAATCCACCATGAAATTTGGATGCGGAGTATATTTCAGACATGGAGACTTGAAATACCTCGTGGACACCTGACATGCTGGGCGGTAATGCCAACCGGTACGTAAGTGCCTATCCTCTCGAGGATCTCGAAAGGCCCAATAAACCTTGGCGATAGCTTCCCGCGCTTGCCGAATCTGACCACTCCTCTCTTAGGCATCACCTTCAAGAAGACGTGATCACCAACCTCGAACTCTAAGGGTCGACGTTGTACATCTGCATAACTCTTCCTCTGGCTCGGCCGTGATAAAGCGTTAATAAGTATCTAGCTCACCTTCTCGGAGATTGTCTCTAATCGGTCGAAAGGACAGTGATGGAGCTCTTTCCCACCTCACATCCAACATAAGCGGTGTGACCTACATGGCCTCCCATACAATGCCTCATATGGTGCCATCTATATACTCGCCTGATAACTGTTGTTGTATGCGAATTCCACTAAGGGCAAGTGCTCCTCCCAGCTACCCTTATGATCCTGGACGCATGCTCGTAGCATGTCCTCTAATACCTGTATAGTCCTCTCAGACTAACCATCTGTCTGAGGGTGGAACGCTGTACTCATAGTCAGCTGTGTGCCCATAGCCTTTTGGAAACTCTTCCAAAAGTGCGCCGTAAACCTCGAATCCCTATCCAACACTATGGATACTGATACTCCATGTAGCCGGACTATCTCTCGAATGTACAACCGGCAGAATCTCTCCAAGGCGAAGGTCATCCATATGATAGAAAATGTCTTGGGCCGTGATCCGGTCCACTTGTGCCCATGCCGCCTCGTGCCACACTCGTCAGTGGCAAGTGGGTCACAAAGTCCATCGTGACGTGTTCCCACTTCTACTCAGCCACCTTCAATGGCTGAAGTAGCCTTGCTGGCTTCTGGTGCTCAGCCTTAACCTGCTGACATGTGAGACATCGTCGAACAAAGTCCCCTACGTGTCTCTTCATCCCATCCAGTAAATGCTGGCGGCGAAGATCACGGTACATCACCGTGCCACACGGATGCACGAAAAATTGAGAGTAGTGGCTTTCACGAATCTCCTCTCTCAAATCGATCCGCCCCGGGAACCACTACCGTCCCACATATCGAAGACTACCATCTGCGTGAGCGGTCCAACCCTTGTCACCGTGCACGGCGTATTTCGGTCCACGATGGACCTTATCTGCGATCACGCCCTTTGGAACTCAATTACTGCACTTGCTCACGAGGCGGTGTAATACTAAACTCCCACAGTACCTGATGCTCATTTGTCTTGTAGCCTGTTGTCCCCTGATATCGAGCATCCACCACTCAGAGAAGCTATACTAATAGCGCTTCGTGACTTGGCCCGAGTGCATCAGCCACCACATTTTCCTTACTGGGATGGTAATGCAAAGTGAAATCACAATCCTCTAGGAACTCCATCCATTTGCGTTGCCTCATATTGAGGTCCTGCTGCGTGAAAATATACTTTAGACTTTTATGAATTGCAGTGCACATAAGACTCCTCGTCATTATAAGTAGTGGCGCGAATCTTCAAGTGAGACTATGTGCTGACTCCATGTCGTGTGGGAGTAGTGCGCAAGTGATTCTTCATTGGCGAGACAAAGCTACTACCCTCCTGATTTGCATTAAAGCACATCCCGTCAGGCCCTCGAGGTATCCATGATACCTGCTGTGTGCCCGAATCCCTATCTGCGGAACTATCAAGATGGGAGCGATAAGTCTCCTCTTCAACTCTGGAATGCCTCCTCGCATGTCATCCGATCAAACTTGACCTCCTTAGGTCAACCTAGTCATAAGTCGTATGCAGGAGAGTCTCGGCCAGATATCTTAATACTGGCCAATCTAAACAAACTACGTATCTAAAGATTGGCTTCCCGGCCTCACGTAAGACCAAATTCCAATTTGGAATAAGGGCAAAATCGTAATTTTACGATTACAAAATTTTAATTGATTTAAAATCATGTTCATTCCATAGATCTCCCTAGGATGACAAAGCGGATTGCAGATTGAATAAGTACCGCGAAATCTAGTTATGCGTAAGTTGCAATTTCTTTGAAGACGGTCGGATTCGGCACGTTTTTAGGCATAAATGTTTTGGGAGTTATTAAAACGTTTTTCGATGCAGCGAAAGGCACACATATGCGTGCTCATGTACCATAAGTGGTATGAGTAGAGAAATGATGAAGAAAATGAACTGACCAGGAGTAGTGCCGAATATCAAATCACAGTAAAAGAGGGACGTAAGGGTCATTATGGGATTTGATATTTAAGTCACAAATGGACAAAATAGCTAATAGGACCCTTATTCTCCAACTAAAAGAAGGCAAAAACGTGAAAATGAAAAGAAGGGAACCAGTAGCCATGGAAAATACGTTTTTAGAGAGAGAAGCTTAAGCTTCTCTCTAGATTTGCAAAAGATCCAGTTGGCGGTCTTCGGGCGAAGGCAAAGAACGTTCTCACAGCGGAGCGAGCTACGCGTGGACCGAGGATTGAGTTTTGTAAACTCACGGTGAGATTTTCTCCCTACTTGAGTTTTATTCCCATTTTTAAGGGTTTTTCGATGTTTCGGTTAGTTTGAGGCCGTGAGGGGCCGTTTGATCGGTCCCAAAACATGGGACCGAATTTGTTTGAATTTTTGGAGGAAGAATGGAGCAGCCGTGACTGCTCCACGGCTGTTTAGGGGCTGTTTGGGAGTGGGTTGGTTTAACTTGTGTATTAAATGGTTGTTTGGTATGCATTGGGCGGGAATGGCGTAGTTGGAGTTCAGCTAGTGAGCAGATTGTTTTCTTTCGAGAATATTAAGAGGTTTCACTATTCCGGAATAATGTTGAAAATATATTTTAAATGAAAATATGTGTTTGGTCAGTGATTTAAATTAAATTACTAGTGTATGATCATTAGCCCAGTGAGCTAATTTTGATGCTTAAAAATTGATTAATTACATGACATGATTGTGTGATTGGATATTATGCTAATACTCTTCTTGTTGATATGTTTGCATGTGATTGATCTATTGATGGAGCGCATACATGCATTTTCCATATGCTGGAACATCCTAGGAATATAGGAGTTAGTGCATGAGATGAGTCTAGAGAGAAAACGGTTACGAGGTAGTCTAAAATGTTAATTATCGGAGGAGTAGTCCGACTAAATAATATATCAACCGTCGGAGCGGCCCAGTTGATATATATTCATCGGAGGGTAGTCCACAAACAAGTAATATATCAATCGTCGGAGCGGCCCAATTGATATATATACATCGGAGGGTTGTCCACTAATAAAACTAATATTCTCATACGAGGCTTAGGCGAGTGTGAGAGAGTCGGTGAGGACTCGGGATCTGAGGTGGTCATGTAGACATTCAAGTAGGATCATGCATTTGCTTGAATGTGTGTTTAAATTGGAACATTGCTTGCACTTAGGTGGTGAGTAGCCCATTTAAGGCAGTTCTCTCTTGAGCTTTAGCTCACCGAGTGGAAGTGGGATCCCCCTTTTTACGGTACGGGAGCGTGCGAGGAGAAGGAGGCTAGATCCTAGTGGTGATGCTAGAGAAGAAGAAAGCCGGAATGTGGCTTTGTTGATGTTTACATGTATTAGAACTCCTTAAGTTTAATATATGTATTGTATAAATGGTTATTAACTCTTGAAAAGCATTGGATATAGTTTGGATATACATGTGAGTCTTGTTATGGGCCCAAGTGGCCATATTGGACTATATATTGTATATATTGAATTTGTTTTGGACGGGGTATACGGGTTACTGTGTTTGGGTAGAGCTCCCCGTAAAGGAGACTGCAGATTTCCCTAAGTGGCATGGTAACCCGACGTCCACTTGTATTCTGCGGGTTGACGGGTAGTCAACGGACCCCCGGGTTTTGGGGTGTCACAACTTGGTATCAGAGCTTAGGTATACGAATACCTAGGGAGCTCGGGTTAGGGTATCCATCACCACTAGGTGTGGTTCGATGTTCAGTTTAGGTATGGGATTACCTAGGAAAATCACGGAATGAAACTAGGACACTAGGTGCACGTGTGTTGATGTGTTTTGTGTGATTTGGTGAATTAATGTGTGTTTAGTATGAATGCCATGTTGTAAGTGTGTTGTGGAATATGTGTGTGCTTGGTGATTATGCGGCAGATGTGTGTAGAAAATAATTTGAGTGATCACGAGTGCAAAAATTTGGAAAGATAATGGGAAGAATAAATTTTATAAATTTATTTGGCCTATTAGGTGAAAATAATTTTCTAAGTTGAAGAAAATGCGAGATAAATTTTTATAAATTTATTGGATGAGGATTGTGAAAATGGAAGAAAATAAATTTTAGAAATTTATTTGAGTGGGAAAAAAAAAAATTTTCGTGGAAAACTGGAAAAAAAGAAAATAAATTTTATAAATTTATTTGGTTGAAGAGGAAAATGATTTTCTAAGATTTTTATATGAATTGTAAAATTTAAGAAAATGTAGTTAAAATAAATTTTTATAAATTTATTTGAGTATTAAGGATGTGGAAAAAAAAAAAATGATTTTTAGTGATTTTAGAGATTTTCCAATTTACGGAAAAAAAAAATCATTTATAATGGAGAAAAAAAAAACGAAAAAATTTTGGAGCGAGAAAAAAAAAAAATTCGGTAGGCTCTTGCCCGTTTGTATTAATGATATTATCACGCAATAGGCTAGTGGGTTAGCAATTGTATTGCAATACAATTGTGACTGAGGCATGCTGGGAAGGCAAATTTGTATTGCAATATTGGCTGGCAGGGGGTGGATTGTGTCGCAATACAAAAACTGTATTGTAATGAGAGCGGGCGATCTTTGTATTACATCTGATCCTTTGAGCCCTTGACTCTGTGTGGGCAAGGCGGCCCCGGGCGCGCGGTGGGGCGACGGGCCTTCGGTAGTTGTGTAGCGTCTTTGGCTGTATGACGTGCGTGCGAGTAGCCTGTGTGGCCCATGCAATGCCCATGAGCTCGATGGGCGTGCGCGGCAGAGCGAGCCTTGACGCGTGGGCGCGAGAAGCAGTGCCGGAGGCTTGTGCACTCGGTGCACTCGACTTGATTTTCGAACCGGTTTTTTGACTCGGTATTTTTCCTGAGTCAGTACATGAACACTGTTCATCTTGAAATTTTTCGAAAAAAAAAAAAATTAAAAATATTTTATAAAAATATTTAAAAATAAAATCAAATAAATTTTGATAAAATTTTCGAAAAATAAAATTTTCAAAAAATAAAATTTTCGAAAATAAAGTTTTGTTGAAAACAATATTTTAAATGCAAAATGGATTGCCTTGCATTCTTAAGTAAGAAATGCAAAAGGACAATGTATCTAGCGATTTATGTGTATGATTAGTGTCTGAGGTACGTGGTTGTGCCTTAGAGATCTTGTATTAGGTTAACTACCTGTTTGGAAATCGTGATTCTTGGTGGTTGCGTGAAATTATATGCATGGTGAAATGCGTATAGGAAGGGTAAATGGGTTATGATGTGTTGTAGGGTTGGATCATGGGGGAATGAACAAGGGCATAGAACCTGGTGGAAATAAATAAATTGAGTGGATTTGAGTTGGCGCCCTTAGAAAATGAGCGAATTCGGTTCATGGTTGCCAAATCTATTAATGTCGACATCTGTATTACTAGTTAGACTGAAATGAAAATTAAGTGACTATTGTTACCATTGAACGGTATAGATGGTTAGTCGAGGACGAGGACATAGAGGGCGTCCACGGGGCACGGGGCACGGGGCACGGGGCACGGGTCAGGCACCACCGACACTTGACCAGCCGCCGGCATTTGATCAGTAGGCCTTGCTGTGGCCGTGCGGTGTTGTAGTGGGCTGGCATCGCGCGAGGCTAGCATAGCGGTGAGTCGAGGAGACCTAGTAACCCCGGAGGTTTAGGGCGCATCATCCTCCGACATTCACGGGAGAGATCCGATGGAAATGGCCCGACCATTGGTTCATACGGAGAGCAGAAAGTGTTAGAGGCTGTGGGAGGTGCTCATTGTGACAGTTAAATTGTTCAGATTCTGTTGAAATGAGCCCCGAATATTGTGGAAATGGGCAAGGACCTCTAGAGACCTTAGAGGAGCTTTGTATGTGAGTTCTCCCCTAGGGATTAGGGCGAGAATAGGTCGCGATATCGGGGTTGAGGTTAGAGATCTGGGGATCTGCCTGATGGACATTTGGATTTTGGACATGTCGGAGTTCGATGTCATCCACGAGGATGGATTGGCGATAACTTGCGGGGATCGTTATCGGTGTGAGCGTGGAGGTTACCGCCTACACGCGGGACCGGTACTCGTGTGGTATTTCGAGAGAACAAACATGATATTTTTCCCCCAGGACAGTATGTGTGAGTCAAGCGTCGGGGGACAATTAGCGGGTTGGCTGGCAGGCCTTACAGAAGGGCGAGGAGACGGACTTAGATCTACCTTAGTGGTTTGCGAATATGTCAGATATTTTTCTAGATGAGCTGCACGGACTACACTCCACATAGGGATACTGAACTTGGTATTGAGTTACACCCTGGTATTTCACCCATCTCTATGACTCGCGCCAGTTATGCCGGTTGACTTGCGAACTTCGAGTCCGATTCTGAAGCTATTGGACAAAGGGGTTTTATTAGGTAAGGCACTTCTACCATGGGGCGCGGTTGTAGTTGCGAGAAGAAGAGAGGCCGAACCATACATGTTGTGAATTGGCTATAGACAGTTGAACAGGGTTATGATCCAGAATCGGTACCCATTCACAGGGATCGATGATTTATTTGTGACGGTCGAGGAGCGCGAGTCTATTCAGATGAATGCCGCGCTGATGTCATCGGATTGAGGGTTAGGGATACATATATCCCTAAAGAGGCGTACGTTAGGGCCAGCGTTATGGGCACTTTGAGTTCTGATGATGCCCATTGGATCGATGAATGTGCCGGCCCGGCATTCATGGATCATGCATAAATTATTCCAACCTTATCTAGGTCGACACCGCGGTCTTCGTGGATGACATCTTGATCTACACCCAGTTAGAGTGGGAGCATGAGTATCGCGAGGATTGTTTCACGGTGTTAAGAGACCATCGGTTAATACGGCTAAATTAAAAGTAAGTACGGAGTTTTGGCTTCTTGGGGTGAGATTTTTAGGACACATGGTGTTAGCATCGGGTGTCTGATCGACCTAGAAGGTTGAGGCGGTGGTGAGTTGGGAGAGCCCGAATGTCAATCTTCGAGATACGTAGTTTCTTGGGATTGGCTGGGTATCACAGGAGATTCGAGAATGGGCTGAAGTTGTCCATTCGGGGCAGGATTATAGGATTTCGCCTACGGGACGTGGACTCCATGGTTGGGACAGTCTTGACCATAGAGAGAGAGATCGAGGATGCTCGGAGCACTCGGGATGCGGGTGTTGGTAGCAAGAGGGGTCGGCTTTCTCCCAGTTAGGAAAGAGCGAGAAGATTTACGCTTCACACTGGATTTTCGGGACTGAGGCAGGGATCGAGCATGAGTGGCGGATTGCCCGAGAGACAAAGGATCCCAGACTTTGGAATGACCACGGAGTCAGGTATGGGGCCGAGGAGAGTATCTGGTTCATTCCTCCGCTAGTAAGGGTTAAATTTAGTTTCGGTTCGGGTGCCTCCTGAGCACTTCCGGCAACATAGATAGACGGAGGGCGGAATTAATGGATCGAAGTCGAGGGACGGTCAGGAGTTGTGCATCGGAATCGTGGTGGACCGCCGTTGAGTAGACACATTTAGTTCTTGATTGTCGGGCTTGACATGGATAGGATGACAACCATCGGGTTATCGATGGTGAACTGAGCGATTGTCATACTCGACACGACATTAGATTTGGGCTTAGAGGTTAAGGCCTTTAGAGAAGCCAAGTATAGATGTTCTTCCCTAGGGTGTAGGGTGAGAGTTGACCTGATAGGTCGGGATTATGAGTGAGAAATCTCTCAGATTCTACTCATGGTGGACCCCAGGATTGGGGGTCGCAGTATGGAATTATTGCGTTCGCGGGCACGGTAACATCACATCGAGTCGGGTGTGGGTGCACAGAATGGTCATTCACCTCTTGAACGAGTGTGGGTTAAGGGATTGGTCTTTAGAATTTCATGAGAAGACTCATAGTTGAATCAGGAAATGTAACAGGCTCGAAGTGTAAGCCGAAGAGTTATGTAATCGAGATGAAGACACGCTGTCAGGTTATCACGTAGACTTAGAGTTAAGTGATAGGAGTCGGGAGTGACTCGAGATTTGGATACCCATTGGAAATTGCATTGGGTGTGGTTGAGTCGGCAAGGACTCGGTATACGGATGTCATTCATGGCATGGATTGAGTTGACAGTCCATTGGATTGTCAGTGATTGTGACCTTGGAGAGGTTAGGCGGTTACCAAGCGAGGTTGTGTAGGGTTACGTGTGTATGGATTACATACGGGTGTTAGAGGGCATGTTGCGAACATGTGTCCTAGATCATAAGGGTAGAGGATTAATTGCCTTAGTAGGAATTCATACAAAACTATAGTTATCGAGGCGAGCATACGAATGGCGCCATGTAGGGCATTGTATGGGAGCCGTATGATCACCGTTATGTTGGACGAGGTGGGAGAGGTTCATCTTGGTCACGATCTAATTGAGACACCTCACGAGAGGTGGAGTTCGATGCGATGCGATCTTCTCACGACTCAGGCACACGGAAGAGCTATGTAGATGTGCGACGTCGACCCTTAGGGTTCGAGGTTGGTGATCACGTTTCCTTGAAGGTAAATCCTACGAGAGGAGTGGTCAGGTTCGGCAAGCGCGGGAGGCTATCGCCGAGGTTTATTGGACCTTTCGAGATACTCGAGAGGGTAGGCACCTTTGCGTACCGGTTAGCGTTACCGCCCAGCATGTCATGTGTCCACGAGGTGTTCCGCGTCTCCGTATCCAGGAAATAGCAAATCCGACATATGGTGGATTGGGGGCGATTGAGATTGACGCGGATGGGACAGCCAGGAGGGACGATTATTGCATTGTTGATAGCGGTGATCGGGTTTTGCGACAAAGCTGTGAGGCTAGTGAGGTGCTATGATGGCCTTTACGTGGGTGGAGGTCAACGTGGGAGCGAGAGGACCGCGATGCGGGCCGTTTATCCCTTCTTGTTTGGGATGAAGGTACATAGTTTGGTTGTTTTGGCATTGCGTTACTGGATTTGCATGCATGGTACGGTGCGTTGCATATGCATGTGAGTGTGGTGTCTTGAATTTGGAATGAATTCCTTTTAGGGGAGAATGTAAAGACCGAAATTCAATTATGGAGGCAAGAGGCAAAATCACGTAATTTTGATTACAAAATTTTAATTACGGTTAAAAATCCGTAATTAATTCCCTAGATCTCGGATGACAAAACGGATTGCACCGTTGGAATCGTCTCGCGAAATCTAGTTAGCAGCCAAATTTATGGTGTTCTTGGGCGGTCGGTCGACACGTTTTTCGAGGCATCGTGTTTCGGGAGTTGTAAAACGTTTTTCGATGCAACGAAAGGCACACATAGCACGTACTCATGTACCATAAGTGGTATGAGTAGAGAAATGATGAAAATGGACGACCGAGGTAGTGCCGAATATCAAATCTGGTAAAAGAGGTCCGTAAGGGTCATTATGGGATTTGATATTTAAGTCACAAAATGACAAAATAGCTAATAGGACCCTTCTTCTCCAACTAAAAGAAAGTAAAACATTGACAATGAAAAGAGGAGCATTAGCCATGGAAAATACGTTTTTTAGAGAGAGAAGCGAAACTGCCTCTGAATTACAAAGATCAACCGTTGGCGGTCTTCGGAGCGAGAAGGCGAAAACGTTCTGCAGCGAGGAGCGAGCTGCAGCGTGGACCGGATTGAGTTTTTTGACAAACTCGAGGTAGGATTTTCTCCTAGCAGAGTTTTATTCCCATTTTAAGGTTTTTCGATGTTGGTTAGTTGAGGCCGTGGGGCAGTTTGATCGGTCCCAAAACATGGGACCGGGTGATAGAATTATTGGAGGAAGAATGGAGGCGGTAGTGGCCTTCCACGGCTGTTTAGGGGCTGTTTGGGAGTGGGTTGGTTTAACTTGTGTATTAAATGGTTGTTTGGTATGCATTGGGCCGGGAATGGCCGTGGATTTCGGGTTCACTGAGTGAACCGCTGTTTTGTGATTTTCCGGGAATAGTAAACGAGGGTTTCACTATTCCCGGAATAATGTTTTGAAAATATATTTGCATTGAAAATATGTGTTTGATAAGTAGATTCAAATTAAATTACTCGTGTATGATCATTAGCCCAAGTGAGCTAATTTTGATGCTTGAAATTGATTAATTACATGACATGATTGTGTGATTGGATATTATGCTAATATATTCTTGTTGATATGTTTGCATGTGATTAGTCTGTGATGGAACTGGCATACATGCATTCCATATGCACTGGAACATCCTAGGAATATAGGAGTTAGTGCATGAGATGAGTCTGGCTTGATTCGAGGTAGTCTAAAATGTGAGTATCGGAGGGTAGTCGAACTAAATAATATATCAACCGTCGGGCTTGTGATTGATATATATTCATCGGAGGGTAGTCCACAAACCGTAATATATCCAATCGTCGGACGCCAATTGATATATATACATCGGAGGGTTGTCCACTAATAAGAGCTAATATTCTCATACGAGGCTTAGGCGAGTGTGAATCGATGAGGACTCGGGATACGAGTTAGCCCGTGTAGACGTTCAAGTAGGATCGGCTGCATTTGCTTGAATGTGTGTTTAAATTTGGAACATTGCCTTTGCACTTAGGTGGTGAGTGGCCATTTAGGGCGAATTCTCCTCTTGAGCTTTAGCTCACCGAGTCGTGGGATCCCCACTTTGGTACGGGAGGCGATGCGGGGAGAAGGCTAGATCTGATGGTGACGCTAGAAGAAACCGGAATGTGGCTTTGTTGATGTTTTGTGTATTAGAACTCCTTAAGTTTAATATATGTGTTGTATAAAGTAGTTTATTAACTCTTGAAACATTGGATATGAGTTTGGATATGCATATTGAAATCTTTGTTATGGAGCTAGTGGCCGTATTGGACATATATTGTATATATTGAATTTATTTGGGACAGGTATATGCGGGGTTACGTGTTTGGGTGGAGCTCCCGGGTACAAAGGAGACTCTTTGCCCGATTTTCTAAAGTGGGCGTCGGGTAACCCGACCTCATATATTCCGCGAGGTTGGCGGGTAGTCAGCGGACCCGAGGTTTTGGGGCGATCCACGAAACACTGCTTCGGTTGGTAGTGGGAACTACCTCGAATGGAGTATCTAAACTCAGCGGTCCCGGAGTTCGAGGCCACGGAGGCGAAGAAACCTGTGAGCTGGGGGATAACGTGGTGGACCTTGACCACTCCGTCGGAGTGGGCGAGGTGAGGACTGTGATATAAGGCACCTTTTTTGTAAGGGCTGCCTTGCAGCCCCCTCAATGAGTGCTCCCACTCCTGTTGTCACTAAACTATGAGGAGGTTTGCTACTTCCAGCACTAACTGAACTGTAACAGGCTCTATTCAGTAGTTCAATGGCACTAGCTAGCTCCGATTGGTAGTGGGAACTACCTCGAATGGGTATCTAAGCTCATGGTCCCAGGTTAGAGCCCACGGAGGCGAAAGAAACCCCTGTGCTAAGGGGATAGCACGTGAGAGGGACCACCCCTCATCGGAGTGGGCCGGGGTGGGGCCATGTGCTCTCTGACTCATCGCTACTCGACCTTGCTGGGTCGGCCGACCTCCACAATGCTAACGTTCGTGTCAAAAATCTATTATCGATGGCGAACCATGGCTTGCGAACTTGGCGTCTAATGATGGTCTCTCAACAATTGTAAGCGATCCTCAAGTGATACTCATGCTCCCCACTCGGCGGGAGTAGATAAAGATATCATCCGTAAAAAGACCGATAAAGCCCGATCCAGGATAGGGTTGGGGCATACCCTATGCATGATATCCATGAATATTCTTTGATTGCATTTGTCAATCCAAAAGAACATCACCGTAAACTCATAGATGCCATAACAGCGTCCTAAAGCGCTGTCTTGGGATATCGTATCCACCCCAACCTCAGAGCGATGGTAACCATTGCGAATCCCATCTTAAGGTAGACTGCTCTCTCATTGATCAACAGATCGTCAATCTCGGTAATGGAGTAGATTCTTGATAAATGACCACATTCAGCCCATCATTAATCAATGGTCGAGGAAGGTCTTGTCCTTATTCTTTGCAAACAGCAGGGCGCCCATGGTGAAGTGCTTGGTCTAATGAACCCTTTGTCCAATAGCTCACTCTATTGGACTCAGGTTCTGCGACTCAGCGCATTTATCCTATGCGGAGTCATAGAGATGGGTGAAGTACCAGGGTGTAACTCAATACCGAAGTCTACATCCCTATGTGGAGGTAGTCCAGGTAGCTCATCTGGAAAAACATCCGCATATTCGCAAACCACTCGAGGTAGATCTAAGTTTGGTCTCACCTCGTCCTCTAGGGTAAGGCTCGCTAGTTAACCCGCTAACTGTCCCTGACACCTGGACTCGTATATTGTCTGAGGCAAAATGTCATGCTTGTCCCCCTGAAATACCACACAAGTACCGTCCTACGTGTAGGCGGTAGCCCTCCTACAGCTCAATCGATGCTTGATCTTGTGCAAGATGTCGGCCCGATCCATCCCGGGATGACATCGAACTCCCGACATGTCCATGATCGCCGGTCATTTGTGAGTAGAGTCCCAGAGATCTCATTTCGCAACCACGACATATCATCCCTATTCTCGCGCTAATCCCTAGGGGAGAACTCATATACAAAGGCTCCTCTAAGGTCTCAACCTCCAAGCACAACTCTCTCTATATGGTCAGGGCTGTCCCAGCCATGGAGTCCATATCTGTGGCGAAGTCCCTCTGATCAGCTTTGAATAGACAGCCGGTCCATTCTCGAGATCTCCTCCTTTAGCCGGATGTGGCCCATAATCATCAGTCGTCGGGCCAACTACGTGAATCTAGCCACATAGTCCATCCTGATCGTAGCCTCCACCTTGACTCTAGGAACTCTGGGCCTTGCGCCTCATAATCTCTAGAAAGTACTTACCATGAGCAGCTCTTGAAACCTACCTTACATGTCACCCAACCTCTAAGTCTCTAGAAGTCTTAACCCATCTCCACCATACTCGGGCCTCGCCCTCTAGCTGGAATGCAGCTAACCTGATCCTGGTCGTATCGGAGGTGATCTCCATAGCCTCCAGTACGTTCTCGATCTGCATAAACCAATGGTCTGCCACCATCGGGTCTCCTCCCCCTGTGAATGTCGGAGGATGATGCGCTCTAAACCTTTAGAGGTTACTAGGACCTCCCTGACTACCTGCTATGCCAGCTTGTGCGATAGCATTCGCTGTAATACCTACGACCTGTGAGGCACTTGATCAAATGCGACGGTGGTCAAATGTCGATTAGTGCACAGTGATGCCAGTGGGTGTCCCTCTGCGTCCTCGTCCTCAACTAACCATCCTATAGTTCAATGGCAAGTTAATTCTCCAATACGGTATCTCTAAGGCATAAACCGACCCAGAGACACTACTCATACACATAAAATTAGTGTATACACATTGTCCTTGCATTCGATGTGTCTGAGGCAATCATTGCATTTAAAATATTATTTTCAATAAAATTTTATTTTCGAAAATTTCAATTTTTGAAATTTTTCTTTTTCAAAAATTTTGTCTAATTTTAGTTGATTTAATTTTATTTTTATTTAATTTTAAAAAAAATTTTGTTCAAAATTTTTATGATGGCTGATGTTCTGCATGAGCAGATTCTGAAACGATGTCGAAAAATCGAACTAGGAAAAATACCGAGTCAAGCCGGGCCAAAAGAAAGCAGTGAGTGCACCAGTGCAACGCCGTGAACCAATGACACTTCCATTCGTGCCGGCGCTCGTCTTCTTGGCGCTGTCTTAGCTCGCGGCCCGCCCACGATGCTCTGCCCGCGTCCCCGGCGCCTATGCCGGTCGTCGCGCTGCGCCCTTTGCGCTGGCGCTGGCACAGCTATCTTGGAGTGCCCGGCGCGCCTGCGCCTAGCCGGCCGGTGCTCGGATGGCGATAGCCCATTTCCAGGGTTTACCTTTCCCCAATATTTTTTTCATTTCCGCTTAGTTCCGACTAAATTTTGAAAAACATGTTACATACATATATTTTTCTCATTTTCCATACTCCAAATAAATTTATAAAAATTTATTTTCTCTGATTTTCTTCAACATAGAAAATTATTTTCATCACCTAATAGGCCAAATAAATTTATAAAATTTGTTATTTCTCATTTTTTTTTTCTTAAGCACACAACATTCTCAAAACATGACATGGTATATATACCATTCATCAAACAACCACATGATCACACAAGTTATAAACATCAATCACACAATCAAAACACATACAATGTTCTAATTTTCTTCCGTGCCTTCCTAGGTAATCTCCTACCTAAACCTACATCGTACCACACACGAAAGTGATGGATATGACAGGAGGCTCCTAGTGTTCGTATACCTAAACTCGATACCAAGTTGTGAAGGTGGTATCGGATATCAAACTTCGAGGAGTAATCTAACAAAACACTACCTTCATTTGCATATCCTGGGCCCATACCCTGACACGCTCTGGTAATCGTATACACCTTAGCTCGTGCAAATTTGTGACACCCCATTCGGGGTCGGGTTGACTACTCGTCAACCCGCGAAATACTCGTGAATGTCGGGTGGCTTAGGCATTTTCCACGAAAAATCGGCGAGTCTCACTTTGTGCGGGAGCTCTACCCAATTACAAAACTTGTATAAACCTGCATGTACATATCCCAAACAGTCCAATATATACAATATATATATATCAATCTGACCATGGGCCCATCATGATTACTGACTTGTGCCAATCATGAGTCAACTATATATCCAGTTTACAAGAGTTAAGGTGTTTTACTCTTGCCCAACACATATTAAGCAAAGTTCTAATACATGTATATATCAAAGCCACAACGGCTTTCTTCACAATCCTCGATCTCTCTAGACGAGTCCCCTCGCATATATTCTTTTGGCAAAATAATATCCCTCGACAGGGTGAGCTAATGCTTAGTTGTGGAATCGCCCTAAGTGGGCTACTTACCACCCAAGTGCAGTGCAATGTTCAAATGAAAACACACATTCAAGCAAATGCATGATCCTACTTGAATGTCTACATGACCAACTCAGATCCCGAGTCCTCACCGACTCCATCACACTCGCCTTTCTTCCAACTTTTCTTTCCTTCCACTTTTCCTCTTTGTTTTCTTTCCTTATTTACTTTCCAAATTCACAAACCAGGCCTTAAAACTATTTGGTTCCTATTTTTGAAAATAGTTTGTGTTTCTAGAACAAAAACAATGGGAGAAAATAATGAGAGGCCCATTGAGAACCAAACGTGGATCCTGTGTTTGATTGTTTTCCCTTTTTCAGGAAAAAAAGAAACTGTTTTCAAAAACTGTAACCAAATACTAATCTTCTCAATGAAAAAGGAGAAGTGAAAGAATAATGATATAGATATTATTTCACAATAGGCTATTTATCAAAAGATCAGTATTTAATTTAAATTTTATATATATATATATATATATATATATATATATATATATATATATATATATATATATATATATATATATATATATATATATATATATATATATGACTAGTACTTTGAAGAGTGAGTAGATATATAGTTAGATGTTCCATCGATTGGCTACAGGGAAATGCATTAAGTAACATATAAATTATTTGGAATTTGCTCTTAGATGGGCTTGGTTTGGAAGGAAAAGCCCTGAAATCATGCGTGGGTGGTGATGAAATTGAACTTGAATTGAAAATCAATATGTATCATGTGCCCACGGCTGGGGCGGCTCTTGGAGTTAAACCTCACACGGACATGTCCCTGCTCCACCCTACTCGTCCCCAGTGATGTTCATGAGCCTTCGGTGTGGAAAGACAATAAGCGGGTTGTTGTTGATTGTTGCCAAATGCTCTCTTGTTATGTAGGAGATCAAGTGAGGTAAACAAAAATAAAATAAGGAAATAATCTAATTGTATTTTTAAAATTGTTCTTGAGAACAGTTCACCATTTTGGGCCTTGTTTATTTATAGTTTTTGTTCTTTGTCTTTTCCTTGTTTTTTCAAAAATTGTAACCAAAAAGCCCTAAGATTCGAGATGGGACAAAAGGCAGTAAATAATATACGTAAGTCTTGGCTTGATGGGAAGTACAAGAGTGTTCTCCATAGATGCACGGTAAATAAAGAGCGAACATGTCATGGGCTATTTTTTGTGCACCACCCGTGATGCCATGATCGGCCCTCTTGGGCGGATTGATATAAAGCCCATCAGAGTATTCAGCAAAACATTTGCTGACTTAACTCACCAAATTTAATAAGCTTCCACAATAAGACTAATATATTTACATTTATATATATATATTTATATATATATATATATATATATATATATATATATATATATATATATATACTTCTATAATAAGCATGCATTTACGCATTTGCATCTTTGGATGGAGCTTTTGTTACATTTATTTATTTCATACATAAAGCCATAATTTTCAGATTATTATGTTAATCAATAATGAAAAATTTATAGTTCCTCTGAGTTGATGATATAGTGCATTCAACTCTCTATCCACAATTTTTGGTTGAAGCTAGTCTTCCTCCATGATCTCTCCAGCAATCGACTAGTATCCCAGCATATTTAGTCTTTTCCCCGCACCGAGTTTTCTTTTTCAACATTGTACTAATATAAGCTATCTTGGTCTGGATGCTTATATTTCCATTATGATTAGAAGAGGGTATGCGCTCAATGGTGTACACATCATCAAAACCAGCCAAGATATCAAACCTGATGTTGTATTCTTTAACCCATATTATATTGTTAGCATCCTTCAACATCCATATGTTCATCATTTGAGGAATTGCAAAGTTATCTTCCAAGCATAGAAATCCTCTCAACTCCACAAAAAACATGTAGTTTTCTTTATCATATGAATCAGGCTTAGGAAGAAAAATCATCCTAAAGTTTTTCATTCTTCCAAATAGAAGGCGAGATTAGCTCTGAATTTGAAGAATTGCCATGTTTATCGGCTCTTGTCCAATAAAACACATTATTGACAAGTAGTACACAATTAGTGATAGGATAAGGGCAACATTGATCAATGACTTTCCAAGGACAAGAACTAGCTTCATCACCATTTGACAAAGTAAGAATTTCACACCCAATGTTATAACTAGAACTCGATTCACTTTGAGTGAACATATGTACCGCTTTGTATTCTTTTGTTGACATAACATCCACAACCAGCTCCATGATCATTGCAAGGGGATGATGAACCCTCTACTAAACTCACAAATTCTTTTGTGGTAGGGTTTTAAAGGTAGAAATATTCTCATAGTAGAGATATATTAGACCATAGCCAGAAGGCAGCTTGTCGATGTAATCTCCATCTATATGTTTTGTCAACTCTTTTCCTACCTTCCTTTCCAAGTCCATGGAGGTTCAATGAATAAATTGCCACTTATTGTCATCGCTCTTAGAGTCATTCATCTGTAGTATCTGAGGATTTTTCTTGATTTCTAATGGTAAAATCCAAAGAAAAGGGGATCCCTAGATCAAGTTGCGCCAATGTTTGATGCACCATGGCACACGAGATCTTTCACAAGAAGTCTTGTATGTGTAAACTGACATCTCTTGGGAGGTGCATATTCTTCTCATGTGTTTCTTTAATGATTGATATATCAAACTAGATTGTTTTAATGGAAAGGCTTGACATGTTTAACCTATAGTAATGAAAAAGTAAATGTGAATTAAGTTAAAAACATAAAATAAAATAAAAAGTGCTTTGAAACTTGAGTAGCACCATAAATTGTAGATTAAATACTGACTAGCTTAATAAAAATTAGACTATTTGGATGTGTAGAAAAAAGAAAACTACAATAAAGAAACAATACCAAAAATAACTACATTGGGATCATCAAATATTGTTTTGACTATGAAATGATCATTTATATGTGTACCTAGGTGGGAAATAGCCCTTATAAGATTTATCCCTACTGGGCGTTAGCTCACCCCGTCGTGGGACACACTCAAAGTTTTAGAACCAGGTATGAGCAGGCAGCGGCTCATGGGTAGGGATTATAGACGAGAAGTGACTGGCAATATGATTCTTGTTTGTGTATATAGAAACGAACTAGTTTTAATATATGTTTTGTATTAAGTGATGTATCTTGGATCTATAGAAATGTATGGTCTTGGAACCATATGGACGAGTTTGGATGATGGGCCTTATTGGGTCATTTTACTCATGTATGGGTCTCATCATATGAGACACAGGTTCCATGAAGTTGGCAGGTCTGGTCAACGGGATCCTCTCAGTTTTAGGGTGTCTGATTTTCTATGCTTAATGAGTTTGTAGATTCACTTAGTTATCACGAGATGTTGTTAGCTTATCTATTGGAGATATGTTATTGGTGCCCAGAAAAGATTAATAATGACATTTCAGAAATCCATCATCAATATAGGGAATAAACATTGATTAATTAAACTAGGTGATTGAAATTGGATTGATCTTGGTGAAATCGGTGTCCAAGAGCTTCCATACATTGAGTTTTCATATATTTTTATAACCTAGTGTTTCCATTTAGGTTAATCAAATTTATTCAATTCTTCATTTTATTTATTCAAATAAAATTGGAGTTAGATGAATTTCAATACTTGATAGAAACTATCTCATGGGGCGATACTCACTATTGATCACTATCCTGTACTTGTTAGGCAGCGCGCACTTGCCCTTAGTTTTCACTCTTGTGTATGTTACTAGAAACTTCCTCAAATGAGTTAAGGTCATTTTCAATTCTTTTATAAAATACATATTTTATATTAAAAATACTTGTTTAGGAATTTATTCACTTCCAAATTATTTTATCTTTTGCACAAAGAGTAAGAATAAGTTAAAAGTTTTAAAAATAAATCTTTAAATATATTTATTTAGTTAAGTACCTGTTTCCTGTTTCCAACTCCACTCATACCATTCAACTTTCCATCTTTCCATCAATAAGAAGTAGAACCTAAAAGAAAAGTGACAAAATAAATATTGTATCTTGTTTAGTTAGAATATATACTAAGCCTCGTAACAACTAAAATTTTCCATTAGAACAAACAAATAGAAAAGAACCATTATAAGAACAAACAAATGCATAAAGAGATTCATTTAGACTTTAAATAAACATCACCAAATGCATAATCGCGGGTTTAATTAAATTCTAAAAACTTTTAACAATTAATAGATTGTGTAAAGTTGATAGAAAAAGCTCACAAGGAGCATCGACTTAGAGCATTCAAATGTACTTAAAAAAACTTTCTAAATCAAGTATGATGCTCGATATGAACCTCTTTTGTATTTAACAAACAAAGAGAGAAATATTTATATCACAAAAAGTAATCCAATGTTTGGTTATAGAAAGTGAAGAAAGAAAAAAATAGTGAAAAATGATTTCTAATGTTTAGTTTCACTATGAAAAAATATAAAATTTAAAAAAAATTAAAAAATTCTTAAATTTTGTTCATTTTAAAATTATTTAATTTTTATAAATAGAAAGAATAAGTAAAATGATTTTGAAGCAACATATAAAGGAATTTATAAATTTTGAATATATTTTTTATTTTCTTTCCTATTTTATTCCTCTTTACTTTCTTTATCTTGCATTTTATTCCTAATTTTCTAGGAATAAAGAATAGTCTTTATATAAATAAAATTATCGAATAAAGAGCAAGAAACAAATGGCATGAAAACTAATTAGATAAGAATCTCTACATGCGATCCAGGGTTCTCTATGACTACTACTAGGTAGATCAATCAACATGAGACACTTTTAAGGATAATTTTGGAAAGCGAAAAAAAAACATTGTGATAGATACACTAATAAGCATTATTAGGTAATTAGATACAACAATATTTATAAAAACATTCATTATGAAAAGGTCAAAATTTCCAAGCAAACAAGAAATTTAAAATATACTTAAAGAATTAGCACAAATGCTTTAAATGTTATAAGAAAAATAATTTCTCAAAAAATACTAATATTTTAAGTCCTAATAATTTTATAATGAAAATGAATGGAAATTTTCTAAATAAAAATTAGAAGAAAAACATAAAAAAAATAAACAAATTCAATTAAAGTTTATGAACTCTTAATAACTCTAGTGCATTTCAAAGGAATAAAAAAAATCAATAATCACTAATTGGTTTTAGAGTTTTGTTTGCAATAATCAGTAGAAGTGGATCTCTGAATTTAGTCATTTAGTTTGAATTATCTACTATATGCAACATAAATTTGTGAAAAACTAATCATAAGTGGTAGTTTATAGTAATGGGAATATTTCTTAAAGATTTTAACTTTAACTAGGATTTGGTTTTTTAGCGGCCACCCCATCCATCCTCCTTTAGGTAGCAGTTTCTTTCGTTTCATTCTTTTCATCCGTTAGAAAGAAATTGATGGTTTTTGGCTTTTCCTTGTACAAATCACCCCTCCGATTGTTTCGTTTTCTCAGATCCAGATTTCTCCCCCAATAAAGTGGTTTCTTCCACCCGATCTGAGTTTTCATTTGATTTTCCTTTGTTTTCTTATGCTTTTGTCTTCGGCTTGTTGCGGTGTGTTGTTATTCGTTGATTTTTGTATGAGCAATTCAAATGGCAAAGATACTTTGATGAGACAAAAAAGTCAAATCAAATCCTTGTTAAATTGATATGCCATGAATCTTAGATGTTCTAAACATATTAAGATTATATCTTGTATAGGCTTAGAGCCATTTCTTAGGTATTCAAGGCTATTAACTTGGATGCTATGTTATCCTCTAATGTTTTTAGCAGTTTGATTTATGTGTTTGAATGTAAACGTATTAGAATCAATGAAATTTCAGTTTTCATTGTAAAAAAAAAAAGAAACTAGAGTTTTTTTATAATTCAAAGGGGAAGGGTAAGGGGTAAGCAATGGCATTGAATCACACATCTATGCTACATCGGAAACCATACAAATTAATTAATAAAAAGCATACAAAAAAGGATGTTTGAGAGCAAATACTTACAGATGAATGAAGCTGTAGCCATTACTTGGGAGCAATGGATGCAAATTAGTGACAAAAAACGGTAAAATTGCCTTAAGAACTAAAACTGAAATAGATCTCCAGTCATATATATTGAGATCTTCTTCAATGAAATCACAAAATGATATGCAAAAAGTAAATGTTATCAGAAATGAGATTTTGGTTGATCTAGAAAAAAATGAAATCAAGGATAAAAAAATGAGGAATATCGACGGAATAAGATGATGGACTTAAGGTTTTAGGGTTAGGGTAAGCAAAAGAAGATGCTCAATCTTGGATTCTTGATGCATTTGGGGACTTTAATTTGACTATTTATCAATGCTTTAAAAACCGGATCAGTCGGTCCGACCTATTGAACCGTCAATCGACTAAGAAACTTGCATGATTCAATGAAAAAGACTGTTTGACTTCACGAATCAAATCGAATGAACCGGCCAAGCAAGTGAATTGCTTGAACAGACTAGTTCTTATGTCGAGCGATTCACTCCTCTTCTTTTTTATAAGTTGAAACCACATCATTTTGATGCTTTTTGCACTTAAGCGGCGCGGTTTTATCTTTGGTGTATAAAGTAACAAAATTTTTGTTTGTCTTTCTCTTCCATCCATAACTTGAGCCTCCTCTCACTACTGCTTCTCTATTTCCCATATCCGGTGGTACTCCTCCAAATCCGACAATAGCCTCTTCATTGGCAGCGACTTTATGAGTATTGAGCATGGTCGACAATCCTAGTTCATACGTCTTGCAAGATGTATTTTTCAAATGAGATAAAATGATGAGATTTATTTTTTCCATCATTTGCGGACATTTATTTTTTCTACAATTTGCGTCATTTATGAAATTAAAAAATTTTAAAAATCAAATAATCTCGGTTTGATTTGCCATTTCTAAAATGGGAAAATTAGTTAGCTTGGAAAATAATTTAAAATAATGAAAATAATAGAAATTCTTATTCTATTTGGAATTTGACAAAATTCTATTTGATTTGTATTTATGATATATATATATATATATATATATATATATATATATATATATATATATATATATATATTTCCTCATAAATGTCCCTTTGGGACTCTAACCTAGGCCACCTTCTCTTATACCCGACAAGCTCTTAACCACTTAAGCTATGTCTTATTGGCATGACATAATTATATTTTATTTGTATTAATGAAATAATTTTATTTGGAAATTCTATATTTGACATAATTCTTTTTTAATTGCAGTATCGTATCGTATAATTATGTTACACCAAGCAAAGTTGCCTCATAGAAATTATTTTAAGAATGAGTTGAGATTTCTGTTCAAATATTTTCCAACTTCTTATAATGGTGATAAATATATTTTTTAGAAATAATAAATATCTGTTGATTTAGATTATGAAATATAACATCTTATATTGTATTAAAAATAAGAAATCTTATAGGCATAAACTTTATAAAATGTTTAATCAATAGAAGAGTTGTTGTCCAAAATTTTATAAAAGATTTTCATTTTTATGATCATTTTATTTAATAATATATAAATGATTTATTTTATGATGTCATCGTGGTCGACCGCTTTGTTGGACCGGTGAACCATGAACATGTAACTTTTTGATTAAAACACCAGTTTGATTTTAAAACATTGCTGTTGTGAAAAACATACCATGACTTTATAACAAATATTTTGAGGGCATTTTCAATACAGTAAGAAGTTAGGTGCATTGATACTAGTATAGCTTTTTATGCAAAGAAAAGTGAGGAAAGCTTATATCTTATTGAATGTAAGTGGTTATATAGCCTTGTAGTAACGAGGAAGCTAAATAATTTGTCTACTAGTAAAAGCAAAGAGCGAATTGAAGCTTCCTAAACAATGGAATTATTAAGTGAGAAGAAAAATAAGTCTACCCTGACTATAAATTAAGAAAAACTAAAGTCTACATAACATTCCCTCACTTAAACTAATATCATATCAATTGATGAATGGATTTTGACAAACTCCCATAGTTCTTGGCTTTTCAAAATTAAATAGCTTTAATGAAAGCAGTCACGCAGATCTACAAGCGGTCTTTAGTTCAACAATAATCCGGTTGATTGTCACGTCTTGTGTAGGTCTCTAAGAAAATGGAACCGGATATTGATGTGTTTGCTTCGACCATGCATAAGAGGATTGCGAGAAAGGTTGATTGTTGAGCTATTATTTGCAATAGAGAATTACAGTTGTGTCAACTTTGAGATTAGTCAAGCGCTCTAATATCCTTCGTAACCATATGGCACAGTAAGCGCAAGAAGTTCTTTGCAACAAATTATAATACGTAGTGAATGCTTGTAGAGGACCAAGATATAGCTCTGATGAATAAAAATACAAAGCATTGCTCTTTTGATCTTCTACATCCTGTATAATCCACTACAGGAAAATCCCTGATTTGGTGGTTCTTTTCTTTCTGATAAAACACATCAATGTAAGAGTCCCTTGACATACCTTAACGCATGTTTAGCAACTTGGAGATGGTATTAGGATGACCATGTGCCAACTAAGAGGCTGACCCTGAGCTTATCAAATCTGGTATAGTGGAGGTTAAATACATCAAACTACCCACTGCTTGTTTGTAAAGAGTATCAACCATTGTCTGCTCCCCATGGATCTTTCATCAACTTTGTTCTTGAATAATGGGATTGTACCTTTGAATTGCTGTCGGCCATTTGAAATCTCTCAAGAACATCACAGTGTATTTTGTTGATAGAAAAATCCATTGTCCCCCTGTGAGATTTCTAACCCAAAGAAAATACCTCATTTTTCCCCAAATCGCACTCATTCAAATTCTTGCATCATAGAGTGTTTGAGAAAGAAATGAGCAAATTTATCATTTCAATTAAATATAAAGGGCCATCACATTTTGGTACAACATGAAGAATAAGTTGAATAGTATCGGCGAGCAACGGGAGCAAAGCTTCTATGTAGTCAACTCCATATTCTTTGAGTGTATCCTTTGCAACAAGTCGGACCTTATACTTGTCAATTTCACTGCATGTTCGTTGAGTTTTGTCTTGCTTATACCCATTTAACTCAATTGATTTTCCACGCTTTTTGGCAAGTTAGTCAATTCCCAAGTTTTTTTTTACCTTATAAAACCAAGAAAGAACTTGGAGATTCAATGGTCATTTAATATAGATGTCTTAAGAAAAATAGGGATTCGAAAGGGATGGGAGGAGACAAAGTCCCACTTTGTTGAAACCAAGAAAATATGCAAGAGATCACAGTGCTCCATATGACATATATTGATGTTGACAAATGGAGTTGATGAAGTTGCATGGTTAGTGATTAGATTGTAGTAATCATGTGTGGAAAAAGGGAATTATTTCTCTCAATTTGATGACACTTTGAGAAAGTCGAGATCTGAGATCTTGACATTGATTTAGGGGTCCACGTTGTGGCAGATCAACTTAGAAATTTCTATCTTAGGTTGTCTAAGCACCTAAGTCTTAGTATCGGATCATTACCAACTACCCATGGACAGGTTACCGACACACCCACTTCATACGTCCCTTCACGGGACCCATTCATTCATATTTAAATTTAAAATATAGAAAAGAAATGAATAATTATAGTCCATGAAATTAGATCATGGCCCTCTTACAATAATTACATACCCGACTATTTATACAATAGTCTAAAAGAATTTTATAAAAATTCTTTTGTACAAAACACTTTTACAAAAATGTTACTCAAGGCCACATGTCGGCCTCCTTCACAATTACGGTCTCGTCGGAGTGTCGTCTCCCTGTACACTCCTATGCACGGAGGGTCCCATGACGGAATTAGAGCAATGCCCTAGTAGAAGAATTTTCCTCACGAGGGCTCTCCCTAAAATGCACATGCAATGGCAACCATGAAAATGTCTAATCACATTCCATATAAATAATGCAATCTATATGAAATATTACGTAATCATGCATGAGATGAGACTCTCATGCTCTAGCTGAGTCGGACCGACTCTCTCAAATCTTCAATGCAAAGTGTGAAAACCGGTCATTGTTATTTCACCCGATAATAAGCTATTGGACGTCCTCCAATATTCACTTGAATTTTTTATCAAATCCCGTGTGTTCATAGGCCACGTCTTTTGGGGTCACATAAACCATACGCCTTCAACATTTTACGGGCTTTCACGCCGTGATCATGCTATAACCGCATATAAATTTGTATCTTTCACCACAGGAGTGTCTTGGGGGGAGGATCTATCTCATCTTGCTAAGTTTAAACACATATAATTTATATTTATTATTGTTTTATACAGCAGTGAGTCTGCGATTTTGGGTGATTCCATTTAAAGACTCACCACACATTCACCAGAATGGTGAATAACGATACCATGCACCACCAGCGCTCGACTCGGCCTTGATGTGACCTTGCATGTAATCTGATCATGTCATTTCATGTTATGTCATGCTACATGCAACATTTATAAATTTCGAATAATTATATTTCCTACATATAATTTCCATTATCGTAATTTCCATGTTAATCAATTCATCACAATTTCCATGTTAATACATCACGCAAACACTTATTAACATGATTTTTAACTCACATTAATATATTATTTATTTTCCAACATACACAAAATGGCCAAAATCTCGGACCCATATAAAACAAGGCACCTCTTGGTCCCTTCACGACCATGAACCATTTTTTGGTTCCATTCGTTACCTAATTATTATCATACCAAAACACACAACAAAAGTCGAAGATATCAATCCCGAGATCAAAAACAAACCTCAACACATGTAACTTGCCGTCGAGAAATTACATTACATGAAACTATAGGGGTGTATAAGAGTACCAAGTGTCATATTGAAATAATTTTGGGACCGGGAATTTAGAAATGATAAAATTATGGAACCGGAAATTGTGTCTGAGAATAAGGGTACAATTGTCATTAAGCAAAAGAAAAATTAAGTTAGAGATGGGCCACAATACAAATAGAATAAGTTACAATTGCAAAATTGAGGAGATGAGGTTTTAAATTTCAATTAATGGAAAGTTGATCTTAAAATTCTTGGAAGATGGAGGACTTAATTTTAATTAGAAGAAACTTGAGATTTTAGTAATGAGACAAACAAAATCATTTGGTCTCAATTGGAGTTAGAAACCATGGAGAGAGAGGAAGGAGAGAGGCAGAGGAGGAAGAGAAGGAAGAAGGAAAGGAAAGGAGAAAGAAGATTAAGGTATGGAGATCCTTATTTTGGGTTTGAATTTGAATCCTAAGGTTTTTTGGTATGGAAATTAGTTCTCCTTTGGTCTAGGTTTTGTGCAAAAGAGCACATGAACCTTTGAATTGAGGTTATGAGGTAAAACCCCGATTGGAGAAAATAACCATGGAATCATCAAATTATGTGGTTTTTATAAAATTGTAGTGGACCTTCAGGTTAAGATTCATAGGATTTTTTACCTAGGGTTTGGTTTTATGAGTTCCAAATCACCAATTCAAGTGTTGAAGTTGTTTGGATAAGATGCCATGTTGGTTTGATGAATTGTTGTAAAGGAGAATGTTGGGTTTTAAAAGGAAGTGTCAAAATTTGAGTAAAACCCTGTTTTTTGTTTTGGTTATAGATTAAGTTATAATCATCCAAAGGAATTGATTACAATTGGTAAGAACCATAAGGGAATGAGACTACAAATGTATAGAAGGAACCAGAGCAAATTGTAGCTCTAAAGGCTCCCAAATACGGACTGAAAGGTGAAAGGCTCGTGTAGCTCAGCACGATTGTCTTTCTGTTTTGGGTATGGTTGTAGTGTTTGGCCATAAGTGGAGTTTCACTAATCCAAATTGAGTGATTCAAAATTCTGGGTAACATAGACTTATAGGGGAATAAGTTAACTGAAGGAAGTACATGCAAATTGTAAGCCAAAAGTATCCAGAAAATTTGTCAAAGTGAAGCTATGTGCAGATTCTGTTCTGCCAAATTGAGTCATCTAGATGTAAAATACAATAACTTGAGTTTTGGTGATCCAAATTGGGTGATTCCAATTGGAGAAGAAACCTTAGAATCATAACTTCAAATGAGTGAAGAAACCATTTCCAATTTATGGATTTAAAGATCCAGAAATCAAGGATAACAGTAGGTGATTCAGTGATTGGAATCAACTTGTGTTGTAAGCATTGTGTTATGGTTGAGCGCTTAGAAGAATTTTACATTGTAATTTTACAGAGATGTCATTGGATATATAAAAGACTGATCTGGAGAGTTTCATAATTTTTGAAGACCTTTTGAATTATTTTTGGGTAATAAAGTCCATAGAGTATTGTTGGAAAAATGTTACCAAAATGAGTGGTTTTTTTTTTGTTATGGGCTTTTTAGTGCTCAAGGGTAAATTGTTAATTTGACTTTATATGAATGTTGTGTGACCTTAAAGTGATTTGCGTGAAGTGCGTTGGTTTATACGCTATACATTAGGTATTAATAAATTCTTTGTATTCGTTTAAGAGTATGTAGGCTAAAAGCAAAGGAGGCAAAGTAGTGGATTTGTGCTCAAGTTTGGGAAACAAAGAGGTGAGTGTTCTAAACCATTTTCAAATACTAGTGTATTATATTATAAAATGTTTTACGCTGTTATTTAATGGTTTTGGTTGTAAACCATATTTGAAAAGCAAGTAAATGGTTTTGATTTAAACCATATATGAAAAGTAAGCAAATGGTTTTTGAATTATTAAACCATTTTCAACAAAACAAGCAAATAAAGCAAATGGTTTTAATTATTAAACCATTTTCAAGCAAGCTTTAAGTAAGTAAGCAAATGGTTTTAACATAAAATAATTTTCAAAAAACAAGCAAGCAAGCAAGAAAATTTGCGAACAGGCCTTCCTAGTTCTAGAAAGCAAACAAGCCCAGGTCAAAGGTATTCCTTGCAGACACGGTGGTGTTAGGATCTCATACATGCATTGTAGTTTTGCACGGTCGAGGCAAACTTGAGTCATACATCATACATTTAAAGGCGTAGCACGTGCAAGAGTATATAAGGTTATGAGCTCTTGAATTATGGTGATGGCGACACGGGGTGAATTTCACCATATTCACCGGAAAAAGGTGATCTGGACACAAGTCCTTCCTGCGGTGATCATAAACTCACGTGTTCACTAGGGTACAGTAAGCAAAAATAGGCCTCCAATGGTTGATGTTTTATAAGCATGATATGTAGTTTTGAAAAATCAACCATTTGTTCACGGTCGCCAAGGCTTCCGTAGAGTTTTAAAGCAAACGGTTGAGCCCAGGCTCCCGTTTATATTTCAAAACAATCGGTTGAGCTCAGGCTCCCGTGGTGATTTAAAAAAACTATTGAGCCAGGTTCGTGTTTATAAAGTTTTGGCTTTTTTAAAGCGAAGTTTTGTGAAAGGTTTGAGAAACTTTTAAAGCAAAGCAAGCAAGCAGTGTATGAAAAGTTTTATAAACTTTTAAAAGCAAGCAAGCAAGTATTAAAAGTTTTATAAACTTTTAAAGGCAAGCAAGTACAGAAAGTTTTAGAAACTTTAAGTAAGCAAGCAAGGCTTCTGGAAAATATCTTATAAAAGAGAGTTTTATAGTTTTGAGATATTTTCAGAAAAAGACATCCTTTTATAAAGCATACACTCACTGAGCTCATTTAGCTCATTATTTTCCTGTTTAAAAAACTATTTTCAGTCTGTGAGCACCACTAGAATGTTGGAGCGATTTAAGTTCACGATACGTATTTGTGGCACGTAATTAATACTATTTATTACTACGTAAGGAAATACTTTGAATTTGTATAAAGGAATATATGTATATGTACATAAGGTAGTTTTTGTGAAAATGTGTGGATCTTGAGGCTCTTATGAAAGAATGTTGTTGGTTTTATATTTGAAATAGTGTAAATTGTGCATACATGATTTGGGACATATCACATATCACATTTGTTATGTTGCCAAATTTTGGAAAATCATAAGTTTAGAAAAAAAAATTTATACAAGATTGAAGCAAGCAATCTGTGGCTTAAACTACCGGGATTTTCTAGTCGTTAAAGGTAGCAGTGGGGACTACGTGGAATGGCCGGCACACGCAATGGTAGGGTGGGGGTGTGTCAGGTGGTATTAGAGCATAGGATTGGTATAACCTAAGGCTTAAAAGTAGTCCCAACCGCAGTTGATAATGAAATACAAGTCTTAGGAAACCTATGTTATTAAGCATCGAAGTTCATTACATACAATTTACACTAAGCAGCCATGCATTTCGAATTTAAAGTACATACATATCAGTAATTCAAAGTATTGCGCAGTTGATTTTTATACAGCACACTATGTCGGGCGGAAGACGTCGAGTTGTCTAGGAGAAATATTCCAAGGTGTCACGGCGTCTGAAGTACGGAGGGATGAGCATAGTTAATTTCCACTCTTGCCTCTATGAATCGATACCGATGACAAGTCAATTTGGACCATCTGGGCCACCGAGGAGGAGCTCAAGTGCGGGATTGTTTACAGCGGGCGGGTGGCACGGATTAGTAAATAGTAGCCATGGCGACACGTCGGCCAGTCGCGGCCTCCGCCACCTAAAGGTTATTGAAGAACACAGGAGTCGATAGAGAGTCTGAAGATTTGGGCGCTAAGCCATATGGCGGCGGTGGTGATCGAGAAGCGACACAGTTATAAGCTGGGCAGTAAATAGGTTTTATGGAGTTATGGGCTGCACGGATGAGCAAAGGGTCTTGTTTTCCAGTTTTCTGATGGAAGACAGGGCTAAGGATTGGTGGGACACCTTGGAGATGAGGTATCCTAATGGCATATCATGGGACCAATTCAGCAAGAGTTCAGCGATGGGTTCTTTCCTCAAAGTCATAAGTTCGAAAATTGAGGAGTTCTTGGGGTTAGAATGAAAACATGTCGTGTCAGATTATGAGAAGAGGTTCTCGGAACTAGTTAGATCGGTTCCATATATTCAAGCTGATAAAGCCATGAAGTGCAAAAGGTTTTTGTGCCGGATTGCAGCATCGGATTCGAGTGCATTTGTCTGCGGTTCCTTATAATAGATTTGGGGACTTAGTTGAGGCAGCTCTGAGAGTTGAGCAAAGTACAATGGCTATGTGTCGAGTAGAGCGAAAGGAAGAGGAGTGCACCGGGCACTTCCCAGAGCTACGGGCCGTCTGTTGAAGGAAGGGTAGGAGTTATAGGGCCGAGGTGCAGGTGGGGAGCTACCTCCTAGTCGGGGATCGATGAGGCCCCCAGTTGCCAGCAGTGGCACCCAGAGTATTCCTCTTGTATGTCATATGTCGGAGGCGACACCATAGAGTGTAGGAGATTGATGCAAGGATGTTTCCATTATTTCGAAGGCCATTTCATTAGGGGTGCCCTCGGCTGATTGGTGCGAGAGACAGCCCGGTGGCTAGCCTAGCTACCCTACGCCGAGATGAGCCTCCGGAGGTCTTGGGGAGATGTTTCCCAGACGGAGGGGCCGGCACGGCCGTGGAGTGGGGTGGTCGTGGTAGAGGTAGAGTAATGCTGGGGATGCGGACGGAGGCCGCCTCGGGCGGGAGTTTATGTTGTGACTCGACCAAGATGCGATGCGACTCAGTTGGTCTTGTGTATTTCTATCCTTTATCAAGATGCATATACATTAGTGGACAGAGCCACATTCATTTGCATCAAGCATTTCTTCGGTCGAACCTAGATAAAGACCCAACCATTAGAAATTAGTATGAGAGTTTCCCTTCCAGGTTGGAGATCAGATTATTCTCAGACCAGGAGTAGTCAAAGATAGTAGAGTTCTAATTGAGACCGGGGAGTTCCCGTGGATCTTAGTAACCTTAGATATGAGGGACTTTGATGTGGTTCTTGGTATGGATTAGCTGTCTCGCCATAGAGCCACATTAGATTGTTATAAAAAGGAAGTAAAGTTTCATAGGCTAGGGAAATTGGAGATAAAGTTCAGGGGAATACGCAGAGAGTTATCTTCCAATATTATCTCCGCCATGGCAGCGCAGAGAATGCTACGTAAGGGTTGTCAGGGTTATCTAGCTTATGTGGTGGAGACATAAAAGGAGGGGATTCTAGTGGATGAGATTCCAGTTGTTAGAGAGTTCCCAGATGTATTTCCAGATGATATTGCAGGCTTACCTCCAGATAGAGAGGTGGAGTTCACCATTGATTTGATCCCAGGGACTGAGCCCATTTCCATTCCTCCTTATAGGATGGCTCTTGCGAGTTGAGGAGCTTAAAGGCTTAGTTAGAAGGGTGACTAGAAGTAAAGGATTCATTAATGAAACGCATATCCATGGGAGCTCAGTTCTCTTTCGTGAAAGATGGGAGTTTCTTGGTTGTGTATAGATTCTGAGTAATTTGATGATTTACCATCCATGATCAGTATCCACTCCCACCAGATCGATGAGTTATTGATCAGCTCCGGGGAGTCGAGTGTACTCCAAGATAGATTTGAGGTCGAGGTATCATGATTAGAGAAGTCTTTGGTGATGTTCCTAAGGCGCATTAGAGACACGCTACGGACATTGAGTTTAAGTGATGCCATTTGGCTTGACTAATGCTCGGCGTTATGGATTTGATGAACCGGGTAATTAAGCCATTATTTGGATAGGTTCGTCATAGTCTTTATTGATGATATCCTAGTGTATTGGTGGATTCGGAGGAACATTGAGCACACGAGGATTGTGTTGGGACCCAAGGGGCGGCAGGTTGTATGCCAAGTTGAGCAAGTGTCACTTTTGGCTTGATGGAGTGGGTATTCCTAGGTCATGTGATCTCAGGCGAGGGGTGAGTGTGGATCCCCACAGAGCAAATTTGTGGTAAATTAGAAACCGCCAAGGAATGTCGGTGGAGCTTCCTTGGTTTAACGGGATATTATAGGAAGTTGTTGAGGAGTTCTCCAAGATGCTTGGCCAATGACCAAGTAACAGGGAAAGATGTCAAGTATGATTGGGTGGATGCACGCGTGAGTTCGAGTTGAAGGGTAGATTGACTTCAGCTCCGGAGTTCTAACTTGCCCGATGGGAATATGGGTTTGTGGTTCTGAGTGATGCTTCCGTGAGAAGGCCTTGGTTGTGTTTTGATGCAGAATGATAGGGTGATTGCATATGCCTCTAGACGGCTGAAGAAGCATGAGAAGAATTACCCTACACATGACTTATAGCTTGCAGCAGTCATGTTTGCTCTGAAGATATGGAGACATTACTTATATGGTGTTACTTGCAGGATCTTTACAAATCATAATAGTCTTCAATAAATTTTCACCCAGAAAGAGTTTAACCTGAGGCAAAGAAGATGGCTTGAGTTGATTAAGGACTACGATTGTCTTGTAGGTACCATCCGAGCTAATGTCGTAGCGGATGCCTTAGTCTGCGACCGAGTTCTTTGTCTCATATGAGATCAGGTTATCTTCCACTGTTGGTGGATATAAGAGCTTTAGGGGTGATATTGGAGGCTGAGGATTTAGGAGCCTTGTTAGCCACATTTCATGTTAGACCTCTCTTAGTGGATCAGATTCTAGCAGGGTAGTCGCAGGATCCACAGATGATTAAGCTTAAGGAAGATATAGAAAAAGGAAAGAAAGCAGAGTTTCAAATTAGAGATGTGGCATGATAGTGAAGGACGGAGAATTAATGCGTGCGGGTATGGCGGTTGAAGGACATTATGGAAGAAACCACGTTCATCTGCGTATCGTATGCATCCGAGTAGTACCAAGATGTACGAGGACTTTGAAAAGAAGAACATTATTGGTGGAATGGGATGAAGAAAGATTGCAAGTTTTGCCTCGGATGTCTAACTGTGCGGTGGCGGAAACATAGAGGCCGTAGGGGAAGATACAATTACTCCTATTCTAGTATGGAAATGGGAGAAGATCACTTTATGGATTTTGTGTGGTCTTCCTGGACTCAAAGGAAACATGATGCTATATGGGTGATAGTTGATCGATTGTGAAATCTGCTCATTTACGCCAGTTAATGTTGAGGATTCTACGGAAAAGTGCTTGATTGTATGGATGAGATAATGAGACTTCATGGGGTTCCAGTTTCGATAGTTTCAGATCGAGACCCAGGTTCACATCCAGGTTTTGGCTGGTTGCAAACGGCTTTAAGTACTACGCCTTCGACAATACGACATTTCATCCTCAGACGGATGGCCAGTCAGAGAGGACCATTCGGACGTTAGAGGATATCTTTGAGAAGCAATGTGATCAAATTCAAGGGGAGTTGGGATACTCATTTGGCACTAATGGAGTTCTCTTATAACAACAGCTATCAGGCCAGTATAGGAATGGCACCATTTGAGGCATTGTATGGCAGGAAATGTAGGACTCCAGTGTGCTGGGATGAGGTTGGTGAGAGAAGACTAGTAGGCCCTGAACTAGTGCAAATCACTTTAGAGAAAGTGAAAATTGTTCATGATAACTTAAAGAAAGCAAGAGATGAAGCGAGAAAGTTATGCGGACAACAGTCGTAGAGACTACTTGGGTTCGAGAATCAGATTTGATCGGGTCTTTTCTGAAGATTTCTCCTTGGAAAGGTGTTTGAGATTTGGGAGGCGAGGCAAGCTCAGTCCGCATAGGACCTTGTAAGTTGTGAGCAGGTGGAAGCGAGTAGCTTACAAGTTGAAGTTACCCCCCCGAGGAGTTATCAAGGATTCATGACACATTCCGTAGCCGTCATTAGGAAGTATATCCCGAGTCCTTCATGTCTTGAGAGAGCAGCCAGTGCAGCTAAAGGAGAATTTGACTTATGAGGAAACACCTGTGCAGATTGTAGATAGTAAGGAACAAGTATTAAGGAGTAAGGTGATTCCTTTGGTTAAAGTCTTATGGAAGAATCATGAGAGGGAGGCAGCTACTTGGGAGCCAGAGGCCCAGATGCGCCATCAGTACCCTCACTTATTTTCCACATGAGGTGATTTCCTTTCCTTTCTTTTGGAGTTTATTTTCTTCATTTCGAGGACGAAATGTTTCTAAGGAGGGAGGATTTTGTAACACCGTCGAAAGTCTACATTACATGAAACTATAGGGGTGTATAAGAGTACCCGAGTGTCATATTGAAATAATTTTGGAGACTAAA